>JAHQCQ010031970.1:0-157811 GCA_023539305.1 Ilex asprella
TTACTAATAAACGCAGGCGAAACACCCAGTTCCTCAGCAGAATCAACAAAACTTTTACGTTTTGCGACTGTGCAAAAAACCTTTAAATCCGATAGGTTAGGTAGATTATTCACGATCCGTGTCCATTGGGGTGATAGTTTTATTATTGATCATTTTTGCTGAAAATAGCATGTTTACAGCTAAGGATATTAACCAAAGGTGTAAGGGAGCGTTATGGCAAAAAAGTATAAAGTTGCGACGATTGCAGGCGATGGAATCGGGTTAGAAGTTCTACCAGAAGGGATCAAGGTTGTAAAGGCAGCTGCAGACAAATATGGCATAGCGCTACAGTTCGATGCGTTTGAGTGGGCAAGTTGTGATTACTATCTTGAACACGGAAAAATGATGCCCGACAACTGGTTTGAAATTTTACAGCAATACGATGCGATTTTCTTTGGTGCAGTGGGTTGGCCTGAAAAAGTGCCAGATCATATTTCTCTTTGGGGGTCATTGCTACAGTTCCGTCGTCGTTTTGACCAATATGTGAATTTACGTCCAGTACGTTTAATGCCAGGGGTGAAATGCCCACTTGCAGGTAAAAAACCGGGGGATATTGATTTCTACGTGGTACGTGAAAATAGCGAAGGTGAATACTCTGCGATTGGTGGTAAGGCTTTTGAAGGTACTGAGCGTGAGTTTGTTTTACAAGAAGCTGTGTTTACCCGTCATGGTGTAGACCGCATTTTGAAATATGCTTTTGAGTTTGCCAATCAACGCGATGCTAAAAAAGTTACCGCAGCAACCAAATCAAATGGTATTGCAGTCAGTATGCCGTACTGGGATGAACGTGTTGATGAGATGGCAAAACAATATCCGCAAATCAAGGCAGACAAACAGCATGTCGATATTTTGGCCGCGCGTTTTGTGTTACAGCCTGAACGTTTTGATGTCGTGGTTGCTTCAAACTTATTTGGTGATATTTTGTCGGATTTGGGACCTGCATGTACAGGAACGATTGGTTTAGCTGCTTCTGCAAACTTAAATCCAGAACGTAATTTCCCATCGTTGTTTGAACCTGTACATGGTTCTGCACCCGATATTTATGGTCAAAAAATTGCCAATCCAATTGCTGCAATCTGGTCTGGCGCAATGATGTTGGATTTCTTGGCAGATGGCGACGAACAGGTGGTTCAAGCAGGCCAAGAGATTATGCAGGCGATTGAACATGTATTGCTACATGGCCCGAAAACACCAGATGTGGGTGGAACAGCCAAAACGGACGATGTTGGAGATGCGATTGCAGCATTTGTAACACATCAAAAAATGGACTTATTCGCGATGGAGTAATCGCCCTTAGGGAATAAACAATCAGGATCCAAGATGGATTGAATGGATATGGATAATCAAAATACAAAACTTTATACAGATAAGACACTTGCAATAACCAGTCTTGCCGTTGTGTTTATTTCGGTGGCTGGTTTGGCAATTTACTCGACTGAATCTATACAGCTTGCTGCTCAATGGATGAAGTGGACAACATCTGTTTTTACTACACCAGTGCTTTTATTTGCATTTTTATCAATTATTTTTACCTTTGCTTTGGCGTTCAGTAAATATGGAAAAATCAAATTAGGTGAAGGCAAACCGCAATACAGTACCATGTCATGGATTTTCATGTTCATTTTATCGGGTATTGGTTCTTCGACCTTATATTGGGGCTTCTTAGACTGGGCTTATTATTATCAAACACCGGGTCTAAATTTAACTCCTGAATCTGCGGAAGCATTGAAATATAGCGTTGCTTACTCATTCTTTCATTCGGGATTGAGTGCTTGGTCGATCTATGCGCTGGCTTCAATTTCACTGTGTTATAGCTACCATGTCAGAAAGAATAAAGGCTTAAGTTTGGCGTCAATGATTGAAGCGGTCACTGGCTTTAAAGCAACTGGACCTGTTGGGCGCCTTGTCGATCTGATGTTCTTGTTGTGTATGTTCGGTGCTTTAACGATTTCTTTGGTGCTGACTGCGGTGACTTTTACCAATATTTTGTCGCAGCTGACAGGTATCCCCAATACCTTTATGACCAAAGTGGTGATTATTTTTGCAGTATCGATTTTATTCGCCCTGAGTTCTTATGTGGGGATGGATAAGGGCATGCAACGTCTCAGCCATATGGTGTGTTTAGGTGTGGTGTTGTTTGCGATTTATGTGCTGTGCTTTGGGCCGACCCAATTCATTATGAATAACTCGCTGATGAGCTTTGGCTTAATGGCAACCAATTTTGTCGATATGAGTTTATTTACCGACCCAATGGGCGATGGAAAGTTCACCCGTGAATGGACCGTATTTTATTGGTTATGGTGGATTTCTTATGCACCGGGTGTGGCGTTATTTGTAACGCGTGTTTCAAAGGGACGTACCATCAAAGAAGTGATTCTTGCCATGGTCATCGGCGGTAGCGTTGGTTTATGGTTCATCTTTGGGGTGTTTGAAAACTACAGTGTCTATAACTTTATTCACGGTATGGTCAATGTGCCACAAGTTTTAAGCCAACAAGGTGGTGAAGTTGCGATTAGCCAACTGCTTGGTTTATTGCCTGCTGGCAAGCTGATGATGTGGATTTTCCTTGGGATTATGGTGATTTTTCTTGCAGCACATATGGATGCTGTGGGCTATGCAGTGTCGGCAACTTGTACCCGTGGTTTACGTGAGGGGCAAGACCCATCACCAAATGCCCGTTTGTTCTGGTGTGTGATGCTAACCCTTGTCCCGATTGCGATGATTTTCTCTAAAGCACCTTTGGACACCATGAAGACCGCGACCATTGTGACTGCATTGCCATTCATTGTGATTATTTTGATACAGACCTATGGCTTGGTGAAATGGTTGATAGAGGATTATTCAAAGGTTCCATCCCATCTGATAGAGCAAATGAGTTTTAGTGAGTTGGAATCTTTAGATCAAACAGACGCAAATAAACATATGCACATTGATGTTGCAATTGAACCCACTGCGGATAAAACCAGTCAAAAGGAATTGTCATGACACAACAATCGAGCATGCACTATAGATTGAGTGAAGAAATGCAAAGTCTGGTGTATTGGAGCAGCATTTATTCACCTGCGGATGATGATATCGATTCTATTCGGGCTGCGTATGATGCGATGTGCTTACATTACACCTTACCACGTGATGGTACGGTCAATATTGAAGATAAAACTGTGCCGCAGCTCAATCATCCAGTCAATGTTCGGTTGTATTCACCATTGGGTGAAGCACCAGCGACAGGTTGGCCATGTATTTTATATCTTCATGGTGGTGGTTGGATGGTGGGGAATCTTGATTCGCATGAATTTATCACCCGCTATTTATGTCGTGATTTAAATGTTGCTGTGCTGAGTGTGGATTATCGCTTAACACCAGAACACCATTTTCCAGCTGCATATGAAGACTGTGAAACGGTATATCACTGGCTCTATCAACATGGCCTGCAATGGAAGATTAATCCAAATCAAATTGTTTTGATGGGGGACAGTGCGGGCGGTAATTTAGCGGCTGCACTTGCAGTGCAATTACAACATACAGGGGCTCAAGCCTGTGGTCTTGCAATGATTTACCCATGTTTGAGTAGTGGTTTTGATACGGCATCTTGTCAGCAGCAAGCAGATGCACCGTTACTGTCGCTAGCGGATATGCATGATTACTTGCAAGCCTATGCGCCAAATGCAAGTGACTGGCAGGACTTACGTTTATCACCACTGTTGGCACAGGATTTTTCTGATATGCCCCGTAGTTTTATTGCCGTTGCTGAGTATGACCCACTCAGTGATGATGGGCGTATTTTTGCTGACAAGTTAAAACAGGCCAATATTGCAACCGAATTTTATCTCGGTAAAGGATTACTACATGGCAGTTTACGTTTAGTACGTGACTGTCCTGTGGTGCAAGATTTATATCAGCGCATGCTGAGTTCGTTAAAGCCAATGTTCAATTGATTTGAACATCAGCCAATTTTAAACAAACGGTCGTTAGGACAAAAAAGAGTTTAATGGAGTAAAAACATGAATGCAGTTGAAAAATTACCAGAAGATTTCTGTTCAAACCCAGACGTTGCTTGGACATTTCCCAAAGTGTTCTATACATCGTCTCAAGTTTTCGAGCGTGAAAAAGAAGAAATTTTTGCAAAAAGCTGGATTTGCGTTGCACACGGCAGTGAAGTGGCACAAGCCAATGACTATATTACCCGTAAGGTCATTGGTGAAAATATTATTGTGATTCGCGGTAAAGACAGCGTCTTACGGGCTTTTTATAATGTCTGTCCGCATCGTGGGCATGAGTTGTTAAGTGGTAGTGGTAAAGCGAAAAATGTGATTACCTGTCCTTATCATGCATGGACATTTAAGCTAGACGGAAGTTTGGCGCTGGCACGTAACTGTGATCATGTTGAATCCTTTGATAAACAAAACTCAAGTATGGTGCCTGTAAAAGTTGAAGAGTATGCCGGTTTTATCTTTATCAATATGGATGAAAATGCCACTTGTGTTGAAGATCAATTGCCTGAGTTTGCACAAAAGCTCAATGAAACTTGTGCGGTCATCAAAGATTTAAAACTTGCAGCACGCTTTGTGACGGAAACACCAGCGAACTGGAAAGTGATTGTAGATAACTATATGGAATGTTATCACTGTGGTCCTGCGCATCCGGGCTTTGCTGATTCTGTTCAGGTGGATAAATATTGGCATACCACACATCAAAACTGGACCTTGCAATATGGTTATGCACGTTCTTCAGAAAAATCCTTCAAGCTGGATCCATCGGTACAAGATCCAACCTTTAGTGGTTTTTGGACATGGCCTTGCACCATGTTTAATGTGCCACCAGGCGGTAATTTTATGACCGTAATTTATGAGTTTCCTGTAGATGCTGAAACGACATTACAACATTATGATATTTACTTTACCAATGAAGAACTGACTCAAGACCAAAAAGATTTGATTGAATGGTATCGTAATGTCTTCCGCCCAGAAGATTTAAATCTGGTTGAAAGTGTGCAACGTGGCTTAAAGTCACGTGGTTATCGCGGTCAAGGGCGAATCATGACGGATAAGCAACGTTCGGGGATTAGTGAACACGGCATTGCTTATTTCCAAAACCTCGTTGCGCAATATCACAAATAATCATTTAAGGGAGCCTCTCAAAACATCACTGGGGTAAACAGCTCGATCATGTTTTTTTAGAGAAGCGCTCAAGTTAAAGGTACGGCAAATAAAGTCGTACCTTGCTTTCAAACCATAGGATCATGACATGTCAAGTTTGCAAGGTAGTCCGCTATTTCAACAACGCGGATGGGTAAATGGTCAGTGGATCAATGCACAATCCAATGCCACTGTACCCGTCACCAACCCAGCAACAGGTGAAGAGATTGGGCTTATTCCCAATATGGGGGCAGCAGAAGCAAGCCTCGCTGTTGATGCTGCATATCAAGCCTTAGCAACGTGGAAAGCCTTAACTGCACAAAAACGCGCAGATTTATTATTGGCTTGGTATCAGTTGGTATTGGCACATGCTGACGAACTGGCTCGTATCATGACCATTGAACAAGGCAAGCCTTTGGCTGAAGCCTTAGGTGAAGTGAAATATGCTGCTTCATTTATTCAATGGTTCGCAGAAGAAGGCAAGCGAGTTTATGGTGATGTGATTCCTACCACCAACAATCAACAGCGTTTTATCATTACCAAGGAACCTGTAGGTGTGGTTGCAGCGATCACGCCTTGGAATTTCCCAATTGCCATGATTACCCGTAAGGCTGCGCCAGCTTTAGCTGCGGGTTGTACGATTGTGATTAAACCTGCCAATGAAACGCCTTATTGCGCCTTGGCCATTGCCAAACTTGCAGAAATGGCAGGGATTCCTGCTGGGGTGATCAATGTTGTAACAGGTCAATCACAAGAAATTGGTGCGGTATTTACCAGTCATGAAAAAGTCAAAAAACTGACTTTTACTGGCTCAACACCTGTTGGTCGTTTATTGATGCAGCAATGTTCAGACACGATTAAAAAACTTGCGCTCGAACTCGGTGGAAATGCGCCATTGATTATTTTTGATGATGCAGATTTAGATAAAGCAGTACAAGGTGCAATTTTTGCCAAATTCCGTAATGCAGGGCAAACCTGTGTTTGTGCCAACCGTATTTATGTACATGACAAGGTTTATCAGGCATTTACTGAGAAGTTTGTGCAAGAAGTTGAAAAGTTTAAGATTGGCAATGGCCTTGAAGAAAATGTACAGATAGGGCCTTTAATCAATGAAAAAGCCGTCCTTAAGGCTCAACAGCTAATCGATGATGCACGTAAAAAAGGTGCACAAGTGGCTTGTGGTGGTAAACAGCATGCACTTGGACAGACTTTCTTTGAACCGACCGTGCTTACTGATGTGGATCAAAGCATGGAAATTGTCAAAGAAGAAATCTTTGGGCCAGTGGCACCGCTGATTCGATTTAGTGATGAAGCAGATGTGGTTGCTCAGGCCAATGACACCATCTTTGGTTTGGCAGCCTATGTGTATAGCGAAAGCATTTCACGGATCTGGCGTGTCGCAGAACAACTTGAATATGGCATGGTGGGGATGAACTCAACTGCAATTTCAAATGAAGTGGTCCCGTTTGGTGGCGTGAAGCAATCTGGGGTAGGCCGTGAAGGTTCTAAGTATGGCTTAGAAGAATTCATGACCATTAAATATATGTGTTTAGGGCTATAGGATAAAGGCGTGTTGGACATTCATTGATGATCATCCAACACGCTGCCCTCCAATGAGAAAGCGCTTGAATAAGTACTTAAAAAAGCAACATGTGGTAAAGAGGATTTAGACATGGCAAGTCATTATGAAATGTTTGCATCAGTGGTCACAGGGGTAGAGCAACTTACACCATTGATCAAACGGTTTACATTTAAACGTCAGGATGGACAAAATTTTCCTCAGTTTAATGGGGGCAGTCATATCATTGTTAAAATGAATGATCAGCTTTCCAATGCCTATTCACTGATGAGCTGTGCTCAGGATCTTAGCACTTACCAAGTATGCGTACGCAAAGATGTAGAAGGTAAAGGTGGCTCGGTCTATATGCATGAGCAATGCAATGAAGGCTGTGAAATTCTGATTTCAGAACCTAAAAATTTATTTCCACTGGCTGAAAATGGCGCAAAACATATTTTAATTGCAGGTGGGATTGGGATTACGCCTTTTGTGCCGCAAATGGATGAGTTGGCTGCACGTGGGGCAGATTACGAATTGCATTATGCCTATCGTTCGCCAGAGCATGCTGCACTGTTGCAAGAGCTTAAACAAAAACATGTTGAACATATTTTTAGTTATGTCGATTCAGATGGGAAATGCCTTGATCTCGATCAATTAATTTCCGCACAGCCAAAGGGCACACACGTTTATGTCTGTGGGCCAAAGCCAATGATTGATGCGGTGATTGATCGTTGTAATTTTCATCGTTATCGAGATGAATATATTCATTGGGAACAATTTGCTTCAACCGTACCTGAAGATGGTGAAGCATTTACTGTGGTTTTGGCGAAATCCAATCAGCAAGTCGAAGTTCAAGGCAACCAGACTATTTTACAGGCAATTGAAGCATTGAATATTGATGTTGAGTGTTTGTGTCGTGAAGGGGTGTGTGGTACTTGTGAAACTGCAATTCTAGACGGTGAGGCAGAGCACTTTGATCAGTATTTGAGTGATGATGAAAAGGCATCACAGCAATCGATGATGATCTGTGTATCTCGTGCCAAAGGCAAAAAATTGGTATTAGATTTATAAATAATCATTGGCGTAAACCGAAGTGATTTATGTTGATATATTGCAGCTTTACTTTAACCCGAATTGACAGTTTCTAAATTAACGCCGAATGAGTCTCATTCGGCGTTAATGACTGGTTAAGAGTATGATTTAACAACTACATTTGAGCATCAGCACAAAAACCAAATACTGTTGAATGCAAAGCATAGCCACTAAAAAGCCCAAACAAATTTTAATACACTGGTATGGCCTTCAGGGCGATTTTCAACATGAGTTTCTTTTAAATACTTTGCTTCAATTGACCAGTTTTTATCTTGATATTGTATGGCAGGACCAATTGCCAAAACTTGTCCACGCATCGCAATATTTTCACCCTGTTGCTTATCTGACTTGGTTTGCTTAAAAGCGTAGCCTTCAACAGCCACTTTAACCTGATCAGTAAGTTTATATCCAAGACTATAATCACCAGCAAAATATTCGCCAGATTTGTATTGGGTATCATCATTTTCAGTGTTAAAGCTATAAGAAATTTTAGTTGAAATATCTAAACCATTTTTTGACGCATAGCTGTAAGCAAAAATCGGTCGAACAGTATTGTAGTTTTTGCCAATATTGGCGACCAAAGGCTGTTGTGCTGTGGCCTTATCATATTGACCTGTGGCGAGTACTGTTTCTATCGCAGCAATCCAGTGATGATCTCCTTGATGCCAACCTAACATTGACCCCAACATTAAATCACCTAAGCCACTGTTATGATCTGACATCCCCGCTGCAGATAATCTGAGATCAACCATAGGCTGTATGGCATAGAAACCCAGTTGACCGCCGAGATAGTTTTGTTCTGTCATCCAGACCAAACGGGGGATAAAGGCATTTACATCTAAATGAAAATTCGCTGGGCCGTTGTCAAAACTTCCAGCATGGTAATTTTGATAATAGCTTAATAGATACACGCCAGCGGGTGGTAGTGCGCCCGCCATCATACCTTCTGCACCGAGGGCAAATGAGTCAGCCCCATTTTCTGTGGCACAGGCAATGCTACTGGTTAAACCGAGCATCAATGGAACTGAAAGTTTGAACATCAATTGTTTCATAGAAATTCCTTTTCAATGATATTTTTATTGTAGCTAGCTTTAGCTAAACGGGTTAAGCATCACTACATTTTTGATTAAGCGGCTACCCGACGACGATCAACCTTTGTAGAGGGGAGTTGATCAGCGTCCTTGACCAATTGGAAATTAAACTTGATGTGTTTAAAGGCTTTATCTAAATTGTATTGTTTAATTTTCGCGAGATCCGTTACATCCAGTGCAGTAGCAATCAGTCCATCACGAGTAGCAAAGGCAAAGTCATCCCAAAGGTATTTGTCACCTTCAATATTAAATTGGGTGGTCAGTTTGCGATAACCCGGCGCAGAGACAAAATAGTGAACATGCGAAGGGCGGTTACCATGTCGCCCCAACAAATTGAGTAAAGCTTGTGTTGTACCTTCAGGTGGGCAGCCATAACCGACAGGCATGGTGGTTTGAGCGATATATTGACCTTGTGTATCGGTGAAAATACTGCGGCGTAAATTAAATGCAGACTGAGATTTATCAAAGAATGAATAGTTGCCTAAACTGTTGGCGTGCCAGATTTCTACTTTTGCATTGGGAATAATCTGTCCAGCAGTGTCTGTGACAATGCCTTCAATGATTAAGGCATCGACATGCCCAGATTCAGAGCCATCATCCATACGAGCAAAGCCAACGGACTCAGGCGCACCTGCAACATAAAGCGGTCCTTCAATTGTTCGTGGTGTTCCACCTGTAATACCGGCTTTAGCATCTGCTTCATCTGCACGTAAATCTAAGTAATGTTCTAGCCCTAGACCTGCTGCCAAAAGTCCCAGTTCATTGGCTTGACCTGCATCTGTCAAATATTCTAAGCCTTTCCAAAGCTCGGTTTGAGACATATCTAAGTCTTCAATGGCTTGGAATAAATCACCAAGTAAACGAACAACGATTTGCTGAACACGCAGATTGACTTCACCTGTTGCTGTCGCGACATTCATTTGCTGAACGAGGCTATCGATTTGTTGTCTATTCATCATCATCTTCCTTTGATTGATATGAGTATTTGGCATGAGTATCTTGAGAGCGATCTGGAATCAGTGCAGATCACTCAAGCTGGTGTTGCTATATTGGATAATTTAAGGGTTCAACCACTCAACTTTAGATGTGTCTAAAAAGTGCCGAACGTGATTGCCCATTTGCACCATCTGCAGCACTTAAAAAGCGTTCGGTATGGATGTCTTTTTCAAATAAACGGCTTTGCATCAAGGTGGAGATGGCGGCATCAATCATCGGTGGCGGGCCACATAAATATGCCTTGTGCCCACTGCATTTATTTTCAAAATAATTGGCAACCGCTTCATGTACATAACCTGTAAACCCTGTCCATTGGTCTTCTGGTTTAGGCGCATTTAAAGCTGGGATGTATCTGAAATTTGGATATTCTTTGACAAGCTGTTCGAATTTTTCACGGTTATATAATTCAGCAACATCCCGTGCACCTTGGAACAAATAAATGATACGGGTGTCACCTTGTTCTAAAAGATCCAGAATCATCGATTGAGGGCTTGAAAGCCCTGAACCACCTGCAATGAAAATGACATTTTGCTGATCAGACTTACGCACAAAAAATTGTCCATAAGGTCCTGAAAGCACCATTTCTTCACCAACACTCAGTTCATCATGCACATAGCGTGTTGCTGCACCACCTTGCACTTTACGAATATGTAATTCGATCAGATTTGCTTCGCTCGGTGTATTGGCGATTGAAAATGCCCGAGTTCCTTCAATATTAGGGAGTTGGATATTGATGTATTGGCCTGCTTGAAACTGCATTGGTCGATCAAGTTGAAGTCGGACACCTTTAATCGTTGGCGATAAATCCGTTATTTCAATGACTTTGGCTTGGTAGTCTTGGACTAAATAGCCTAAGAAATCCTCGTCTTCATCCACGTCCGCTTCGATGACCATGTCAGATTCGGGCTTGCAACAACAAGCCAACACTTTATTTTCTTCACGTTCAATGTCCATAAGTGCAAAAGGCGAGGCTTCACCTACATCATAAAAACCGTCTGTGACTTGAACTTTACATGTACCACAAGTGCCATGTCCGCAAGCAAAGGGCAACCAAACACCTTGACGCAATGCTGCATCTAAAATGGTTTGATCCTCTTCAACTTGAATGATGGTTCCTGCTGGTTCAATCGTGACTTGATAGCTCATCTGTGTTCTCCTTAAACATGTGTACCTTGGTAACCTGCTAAATCAGGCGTTACAAAGCGCAGGAGAGATTTATGATCAAAACCCAAATCTTCTAGGGACTTAGAAAAATCAGCCTGTAAAAGATTGCGGTTTAAACGGAATTCAACTTTAGACCAATCAATATGTTTAAAATCGGGATGTTGCTCAAAACCCGCCTGAATTTGCCCATCAATCAAGGCTTGTAAGCTTTGTTTTGGTGAAACCACAAAAGCATGTGCCGAACAAAATAAGGTGTGATGATCCCAACCAATAAACAACAACATGTTTTCGCCGTAATTTTGTTGTAGATCTAGTGGTTCAAATTGATATTTTTCAACAATCGCTTGTACAGTCATGGTGTATTTCCTTAAACTTTTGAATAAATCCTTGAGCGGATGCTGTCGAGTTAGACAACATCCATTGCTTATTTTTTAATTTTTGGATGAGGGTTTAAGCTGCGTTGCCTTTCCATTTTTTCCAGCGCTGTTGGTCAGGTGAACCTTCAATATCGAGATTGTCTGCACCGACATTAAAGTTGTAGTAATCCCTTAAAATACTTTCTAAATCTGGACCACCACAGTTACCCTGCAAAATTTGATGTACAGGCAACCACGCTTGGATGTATTTCTCAGGTTCGCGTTCAAAAATGTCATGACAACCATCAGAGCAAGTGTGATAACGCTCATCTTTGTAAATTGAATCACGATAGCTAAATAGTGTTGGGTCGCCATCCATTTCTGTAAAGGTCATTGGAATTTGGCACACTTGGCACAATTGAGGTAAACCCGCGCTATAGAAGCGTTTACCTTCAGCTTCCATTTTTCGAGCAAGTTCCCAACGTGGGCGGTAGTATTTATCAAACGTGTCAGGGTATTTTTCTGAGAGCCAATCCATTTCCTCATCTGTTGGAATCCACGTATGGAAGCCTGCTGCATGACCGAAGTTATAGAAAATCCACCATGCTTGATGCGAAGCATGTTCTTTCTCTTTGCTAATCACTTCACTATATTTCGGCATACGAATCCCGTAGCGACTTAAGTCTTTAAACAACGCGCCACCTGCTTCTTCAAAATAAGTTTCCCAAGCTTCTTTCCATGACATGACTTTATTTGGCAACATGTAATCCATCATCATGCCGACGATGGACAGCAGGCGAGTTCCTCGCCAGAACCATTTATCAATCCATTCTTGTACGATTGGCACATTATCTTCGTGCTGTTCCAGTAAGAATTTTACGATTTCCAGTCCTAGCGTCATGTGGCGTGCTTCGTCTGATTGTGCACTAAAGCCAAATGTTACGGTCGCCATATCACCGTTGTAAGCTGCTCCCGACATGAAAGGAACGAACAATAAGTTAGTAAGGACATATTCAAAGGCAAAGCTGATTGCCAATAAAAACTCAAAAGGCCCCGCTGAACGTGCATCTTCAAAGAATGATTTAGGTACAGACAAGTACCAGACACGGTCATGCATATGTGCCCAGTCTTGGAAGCCATCAAAGAACTTGTTGTAATGGCTCATTGCATGAATCTGGGTTTGTACATGACGTAATTCATCAATGGATTGCATTTGCGAGGCGATACGTGCACCAATGCCACTGAACTGACGTCCAACATGGGCATAGCCTTGGTATGCTTGATACTCAAGCGGGGTTACCGCGGTTAAAAACAATTTAATCGCGTTGACATAACGTTCATTTGAAACATTCATTTGCCCATTGTTTTGTGCAAAAGCATCAAAAATGGCATATAGCTTCTTTTCTTTTTCTGCTTGGTATTTCCAATAGTTATCCATGGTTAAACGGAAAGGATCTTCCCATTTCGACCAGTCGGTAATTTTGATGCCTTCAAACTCTTCATACGGAAAGGCATCTTTACGATCTGCATAGGAAAAGTCCCAATCTAGATCACGGGTGAGTATCCGATAACGTTCTTTGGCATTGAGCTTTTTATTGTTTACTTTGGCTTGGCTATTCATTTTGATCATCCTTTAACTTACATGCAGCTGCCTGCTATTTATGCTTTAAATCTAGGGGAAGTGCGGCTTAGTTCCACTTCAAGGTAAAACTGTCATCATCTTCATCAACATTGCCACCCAAGGTAATCATGTTGAGTTGTAGTTCTTGGATATCCCAGTTTTGCCCAAGTTTTTCTGATACTGTTTCTGCACGTACCACCAGCTCGCCAGTGCTTTCGACCCGGATCATCGCGGGAAGATATTGAATTGTTGCTTCAGGATTGTCCTGTTCAATCGCTTCAATGATGTAGCGTGAGGTGTCATTGTCTTGCAATGCTAAATAAACTTTAGAGGTCATGATGGCAAATCCTTATGCTGCTAAATCGAGTAAAATGTTGCCGGCTTTTTTGCTACGTTCAGAGATCTTATTTAGACCTGAATCAATCCCAGAATCCGTCAGTGCAGTTTGTGCCCAAGCACTAAATGCTTGCTTAACTTGTGGTAGTAATTCCGTGATCCATGATTGAATCAGGGTTTTATTGTCTTCAGATTCTGAAATAGCAGTTTTTAAAACACTGTCTGACCACTTCGCTAAATCAGTTAAACAGTCCTTCATAAATTCAGTAAGAATGGCAATATCACGCCCGCCATTTTCAACCAGCCATTCATCCAGCTGTGCAAAAACCAGCTCTTGTAACATGCTGTCAATCAACAGATTTTGCAGAATGTAAAGTTTGAACCAGTCTTGTTCGGTTAGGCTTTGTTCACAAAGTTTACGTAAGGGTTGCCAAGTTTCATCATTTAGCCAAGCGTGTTTGGCTTGCTGTAATGATTCACCTGTATTGCCATCGAGGATTAAGCCAATACGTGAAATGTATTGCGCCATACCGAGACGATCCATTGCTGCAAAAATACATGCTTGGGTGATGACAGTGCCATAACCATAGGCACTGCCTGACATCATATGTAAGTTGGCCGTTTGTTCGACATAGCGAAAAGGTAATAAACACTGGATGATTTTTTGTTTCACTTCATCACTGAGATTATTGACCAACTGACGTTTTTCAAAAAAAGCATAATGACTTTCAGCGGTATCTTGCAGACGTGCACGATGTTGCACATAAGCACCGTAATAAAATTGGCGAGGGTCTTTAAATGCATACCAATCTTGCATTTGCAAAGCCGTATGGGTTTTATCATTTAAGGTTTTGTCTGGCTTCCACAAGGGGCGATAGTGAAAGTTTGTCGAAGCTTGAATATCAAAGCTGACTTCTTGGTAGCGTGTTGCGGGCTTGGCTCCAAAACGGCGTTCGATATACGCATAAGTCTGACGAATCGGTTGCAAATTGGATGTTTTAATTTCTAAAGTCATTAGCTTCTCCTTGTAGAATTAAGCCTGATCTTCTTGATCAGAATGTTGGCGAGCATGATTTAAAACAGTCGGTTCAATGCCATAACGCCATTTATCTTCCTGCGCATCGTTCCAAGCTTGTTGTTCTGCGGTCATTTCAATGACATGATTAATTTCACAAAAATGCTGGAAAGCCTGTTGGGGGAGAATCAGTTCAACAAAAAGCGTAGGATCTTGAATGGCAAAATCGAACTCGACAAATTTGGCATTCCGCTCACCAGTAATACGGATATATTTGACCAATGCGGTAGGCTGTTTAGCGTCAATCATGTGCTTATCCTTTTATCAACATCAAAACAATTTCGATGTAGAGCTTCATGCTCATGTGCTAGGTTTGCTCTAGATATTCCAAAAGTCGTGCCAACTTTAAAATTTAATTAAAATTCAATTATTTATTATTTTTTGCTCATGAGGATATGAAGTACGACAGCATTATTTTCATCAAATAATGAACCTAAAGAGATGCTGATTTCATCAAAAGATGAAACAGTGATTTTGATGGGGGAAGGTCGAGTTAATGTTTATAAAAACCAATAACGACTTGATATCGATTAAAATAAGAACAATATACCTTAAAGGTATGAAAATATAAGAAAAGGTAGTGAAGCTTTTGGGTCAGAATTAGGTAATATCAAGATTGCATTCACAAAGACATATAGCCAAGGATGGATATATCATGCCCCCAGCCAAAGATGTGAAGGTATATAAAAAAATACTGGAACAGAACAAAGATATTCAAGATTTACTCGATAAAATCGTTTTTGATGCTCAACACGGACAAATCTGGTTTGATGAAAATCGGATGTTATTAATGCATACCAGTATTCTGGGCTTTTTAAGAAAAGATCTCTATCAAATGCTGGGGCTTGAACGCACTAAACGCTTTTTTATTCGTTGTGGTTACCAAGCTGGCATGCGCGATGCAGAAGTAACCTCAAAACTACGACCAAATTTAAATGAAGCAGAAGCTTTTATGGCTGGACCGCAAATGCATGGCATCCGTGGCATGGTACAGGTTGACGTCAATGAGCTGCATTTAAGTCATGATTTAAAACAGTTTTATGCTGACTTTAATTGGCTTAATTCATTTGAGGCAGAGGTGCATTTAAGTGAATTTGGTGCTTCAGATCAACCTGCTTGTTGGATGTTATTGGGCTATGCCTGTGGCTATAGCAGCTTTGTCATGGGGCAGACCATTATCTATCAAGAGACACATTGCGTTGCTCAGGGTGATGAGCATTGTCGAATCATTGGAAAGCCGTTGAGTGAATGGGAAAATGCCGATGAGTTGATTCGCTTTATGTCACCCGATGCTGTCTCGGATGAAATCATTGCCTTACAGGCGGAACTCAATCAATTAAAGAAAAATATCTATACTGATGCTGAAAGTGATTACACCATGTTTAATGCGGTAGGCGAGTCGGTCGCCTATCGCAAAGTCTGTGATCTACTTAAAAAAGCAGCAGGGAGTAAAGTCGCAGTTTTATTACAAGGTGAAACAGGCGTTGGCAAAGAAGCATTTGCACGTGGTATTCATAATGGCAGTCAGCGCCAAGCGCAACCATTTGTGGCAGTGAATTGTGCCTGTATTCCTCCTGATCTGATTGAGTCAGAACTGTTTGGGGTGGAAAAAGGCGCATTTACTGGTGCGGTTCAATCTCGAATGGGAAAATTTGAACGTGCTCATGGCGGAACAATTTTTCTAGATGAAGTGGTTGAGCTTTCACCGCGTGCACAAGCTGCGTTATTACGAATGCTGCAAGAAGGTGAATTTGAACGGGTAGGAGATAGTCGCACCCGCCAAGTCGATGTCAGACTTGTTGCTGCGACCAATGAGGATTTAGAGCAGGCCGTTAAAGATGGAAAATTCCGTGCAGATTTATATTATCGCTTAAATATTTTTCCTGTGATTATTCCGCCGTTACGTGAGCGAAGAGAAGATATTCCCTTGCTGATTAATCACTTTTTGGCACGTTTTGAAAATATGTATAACAAAACTCTAAAAGGGCTTAGTGATAAAGCAAAAAACTTTATGATGAAATATGATTGGCCTGGCAATATTCGTGAGCTGGAAAACTTGTTGGAAAGAGCCACCTTACTGACCGATCATCAACAGGAAATTAAATTGGACAGTTTGTTTCCTCAACATAAAGATTTAGAAGCAGTGAGTGAAACGGCACAACCGGTGATCAATGTAGAAGATTTATTTAGCGAGAACTTCTCTTTAGATCAACTTGAACAAAATATTATTCGTAGCGCAATGGATAAAAGCCAGCAGAATGTCTCAGAAGCTGCCCGTATGCTTGGAATTAGTCGAGCAACATTGGATTACCGTTTAAAGAAAATTACGTTAGGTTAAAATCAAATTGGTCCCAATAAGCATAGACCAATAGCCATAGAAATGTGCTTGGATAGCGCTTTGATCAGCTTCAGGCCGCTATGTTATCTGTCTATAGTTGTTGATAGCTATCAATTTAAAACAGATGAGTTGAATGCTTGTTTCAATGAAGTCAATTTTATACTTGGATGTTGATCTCATATTTTATTTAAATTTAAATCGTCGGGCTTAAATAAAATACTAAAACAACTTCCTCCTAAAGCTTGTGACTTGGAATATTCAATCCGACCTTCATGTGCGATCATAATTGCATTGACAACAGATAGACCTAAACCACTGCCACCATTCTTTTTGCCTCTGGATTCTTCAAGTCGATAAAACGCATCAAATATAAAGGGAATATGCTGATCTGCGATACCGGGTCCTTGATCTTCAATGGTTAAAACCAAACCTTCTGATTTTTTTTGGGTGCTAATCCGTAAAATCCCTGCCTGTGCATAACGAATTTCATTTTCAAATAACGCAATTAAAATCTGTTCAAGCCGTTGTCGGTCAAAAAAGCAGGCTTGATCTGATAGATCGGTTTCGATGATTAATTTTGCTTGATCAAAACGGTCTTGAAGTAAATTTACAGATTGTGTAATGACGTCAGATAGACAAACTGACTCTAGGTTAAGTCGAAGTTGTTGATTATCCGCAAGACTTAGGGTTCTTAGATCTTCGATTAAAAATGACAGTTGCTCAACTTGATTGAGCAAGTTTTTTAATAGGGCTTTATCTGGGGTGAATATATCGTCAAGCACGCCTTGTAAGCGACCTTGTAAGATAGTCACAGGTGTTCTTAATTCATGTGCAATTGCGGCATTCCAAATAGATGCATTGTTGACTGAGATTTCTAGTTTTTCTGCCATACGATTAAAGTCATTGATCATCTTTGTGATTTCAGCGACAGAAGAGGGATTGTCCAATTGTGCTCTTACGGAAAGATTGCCCAAACTAATTTCTCTTGCTGCAATGGCTAAAGAATTTAGCGGGGCGATAAAGCGTTGCGCTAATTTTAATCCTAAATAAACAGAAGTTAGTGAACCGAATAAAGTCACCAATAAAATCCAAGTGAGATCAACAAAATTAAATGACCAGTCTTCGGAATTTAATTGTTCAAGTGAGACCAATTTAAACTCAATGGCGACAAAATAAGTTAAATAGCCAAAAATCAAGGAAAAACAAGTGGTCAATAAGCTCACTTTGGCCATGGTGATAATCAGCTGGCGGCTAATTCCGATATTATTTTTCATCATTTTGCCTTAAACGATAGCCAACACCACGGACATTGATCAGTAAGTCAGTTTGATGATGATCTTCCAGTTTTTTACGTAATTTACTGATGTGACTGTCTACAGTACGCTCTAAGGCATCACCATCAGGCAAGCAATGGTTCATTAATTCTGATCGGGTAAAAACCTTGTAGGGCGCTTGCGACATCAACGCAAGAATCTTAAATTCCGTTAAGGTAAGGTTTAACAGTGCTTTCGAATGTTCTTTGATAATGTATACACAAAGTGTTTCTGTATTAATTTCAATTGATTTAAAGCTAATGATTTGGGCTTTCGCCTGAGATGACATTGCACTTCTTCTCAATACTGCCTCAACTCTGGCAATAATTTCATTTGGATTAAATGGTTTTACCACAAAGTCATCAGCGCCGATTCTAAGTGCTGTGACTTTATCCACCTCTTGATCTAATGCGGTCAGCATAATCACAGGCGTTTGTTTGGATTGACGAATATGATTTAAAACTTCCCAACCATTTAAGATCGGCAATTTCACGTCAAGAATCACCAGATCAATCTGTTGTTGCGCATGTATTTCGATGGCTTGCTGTCCATTAAGTGCTCTAAGCACATTGAAGCCATTTTTTTTCAGATAATGCTCCACAATATCACCGATATCATAATCATCTTCAACGACTAAAATTTGTTTACTGGCTGGATCAGACGCAAAAGAAATATTGCCCATCGCTGGATACTTTAAAATGGATACAGCACCATCATAATTTATTTTTAGTGGTTATATCCACACAATCTCCACACTTTAGTGACGCTAAGTACACAAATATTGCCAATAATCGTCATATCTAGAACTCTGGGTGCAGATGATGCCTAAGCCTTATTTTTTTATTATTTTATTGGTTGTTTTAAGTGGGAGTGCGTTAACTGGATGTAATCGCTCAGGAAATGCTGAAGCAGAACAAGCACAGCAGGCTGCACCAGCCAAAGTCAGTATTTATACCGTTCAACAGCAAGATATTCATTTGATTGAAAACTTACCTGCACGTGTACAAGCCTATCGAATTTCAGAAATTCGCCCACAAGTTGGCGGAATTATTGAAAAGGTGCTGTTTACCCAAGGCAGTGAAGTTAAGGCTGGACAACCCTTATTTAAGATTAATTCGGAAATTCTTCAAGCCGATGTCAATAGTAATCAGGCTTTATTGGCAAAAGCACAGGCCGAAGTGGTGCGTTTAAAAACGCAACAGGAGCGATATCGACAACTGCTTCCTTCCAATGCCATTAGTAAACAGGAATTTAATAATACGGAAGCTGCTTATCAACAGGCTTTGGCCGAAGTTGCTCAAACCAAGGCAGCATTGGCACGACAAAATTTAAACTTACGCTATGCGACTGTACGCGCCCCGATTTCAGGTCAAATTGGTAAGTTGCTGGTAACCGAAGGTGCATTGGTCAGTACCAGCGATACCAATCCAATGGCTTTGGTGCATCAGTTAGATAAAGTCTATGTGGATGTTAAACAATCAATTTCTGAATATGAGCAATTGCAAGATCGTTTGAATGATGGTTCGTTATTACAACGTGGTGGTGCTGAGGTTAGCATATCCAATAGTCAGGGTAAATTGTATCCAGTCACAGGAAAGATTTTATTCTCAGATACCAGCGTGGATCCCAATACCGGTGACGTGACTATCCGTGTGGAAGTAAATAATCCTCAACGGAAATTATTGCCAGGGATGTATGTCAGAGTTGGTTTAAACAGAGCATCACAACCCAATGCCTTACTTGTACCTGAGCAAGCCGTGCAAAGAGATATTTCAGGTCAAGCACAACTGTTGATTGTAAAAGCAAATCAGACTGCAGAAACACGTCCAGTGAGTTTAGGACAGTTATATAAAGGTTTCTATGTGGTGAATAGTGGAATTAAAGCAGGTGAAAAAGTCATTGTTGAGGGGCATGATCGAATTCAACAGCCAGAACAGCCTTTAAAAATAACCCAGTGGAAGTCGCAATACACAACCGGTGTTGGGACTTTACAAACGCAAAATAAGGGCAGTGATCAAAGCACTGCAGGTCAGTCTTCTCCGAATACAGGAGAAAAATTATGATATCGCAGTTCTTTATTAAACGACCAATCTTTGCTTGGGTAATTGCACTCTTTATTATTCTGTTTGGTGTCTTAAGTATTCCAAAGTTGCCGATTTCTCGTTTTCCTTCAGTTGCACCACCTTCGATTAGTATCTATGCAACCTATCCGGGAGCAACACCAGAAACCTTGAATGATAGTGTTGTCACCTTGATTGAGAGAGAGTTATCGGGAGTAAAGAATTTACTTTATTACAGCGCCACCTCAGATGCCAGTGGTCAAGCGAGTATCACCGCCACATTTAAACCGGGGACTGATCCAGAGTTGGCTCAGGTAGATGTGCAAAATAAACTAAAGTCTATCGAACCGAGATTGCCACAATCGGTTAGACAGCAAGGCCTGATTGTTGAAGCGGCATCTTCTGGATTTCTGATGATGGTCGGAATCAACTCACCAAATGATCAATTTAAAGAAATTGATTTAAGTGATTATTTGGTTCGAAATGTGGTTGAAGAATTAAAACGGGTTGAAGGGGTAGGACGTATCCAATCCTTTGGATCTGAAAAGGCCATGCGTATTTGGATAGATCCAAACAAACTGGTGTCTTATCAGTTGTCGATTAAAGATGTCACAAATGCCATTCAAGCACAAAATACGCCGATATCTCCGGGAAGTGTCGGGAGTTTGCCTGCGGTCCAAGGACAGATGATTACACTGCCATTAACGGCTGAAGGGCAGTTAAGTACAGTTGAAGAATTTCAAAATATTACTTTGCGTGCCAACCAGAGTGGCGCACAAGTCACACTGAAAGATGTTGCACGAGTGGAGCTTGGGGCGCAAACCTATAGTTTTTCTATTTTAGAAAATGGAAAGCCAGCAACCGCTTTGGCGATTCAAATGAGCCCAGGCGGGAATGCAGTCAAGACCTCTGAAGCGGTCAAAGCAAAAGTTGAGGAGCTCAGTAAAGTTTTACCAAAGGGAATGCAATATTCGATTCCTTATGATACTGCACCGTTTGTTAAGATTTCGATTGAAAAAGTAATCATGACATTGCTGGAAGCAATGGTGTTGGTTTTCCTTGTTATGTATTTATTTTTACATAACATTCGTTACACCTTGATTCCTTCAATTGTTGCACCGATTGCACTTCTAGGCACATTTGCGGTGATGTTGATCAGTGGTTTTTCGGTCAATGTTTTAACCATGTTTGGTATGGTTTTAGCCATCGGTATTATTGTCGATGATGCGATTGTGGTGATTGAAAATGTGGAACGTATCATGGCAACGGAGGGTTTATCACCTGTTGATGCCACTTCTAAAGCAATGCAAGAAATTACCAGTCCAATCATCGGGATAACCTTGGTACTGGTGGCGGTATTTTTACCAATGGCCTTTGCCAGTGGTTCGGTCGGGATTATTTATAGACAATTTACCGTGACCATGGCGGTATCCATTGCATTCTCAGCATTTTTAGCACTGACCTTAACTCCTGCACTTTGTGCAACCTTGTTAAAACCGATTGAAGCCGATCATCAGAAAAAGGGCTTTTTTGCATGGTTTGATCGCTTTTTTGACCGCGTCAATAAAAAGTATGAAGCAATTTTAGTGAAATTGTTGAAACACATTTTTACTGTGATGATTGTATTTGTTGTTCTGACAGGTTTCTTATTATTTGCGTTTAAATCGATCCCAACCGCTTTTTTACCTGAAGAAGACCAAGGCTCATTTATCACCTCATTTCAATTGCCTGCAGATGCCAGTCAAGAGCGTACATTGACCATTGTAAAATCATTTGAGGAACATTTAAAAAGCAGAGAAAGTATTAAAGAAAATGTCTCTGTACTCGGGTTTGGCTTTAGTGGTTCTGGTAATAACACAGCCATTGCCTTTACAAATTTAAAAGATTTTAAAGACAGAAATACCTCAGCTGCAGATGAAGTTAACGCTGTAAATGCGGCCATGGCAGACAGTGCAGAAGGTACGATTATGTCTGTTTTACCGCCTGCAATTGAAGAAATGGGAACAACTTCGGGCTTTACTTTACGTTTACAAGATCGCGGTAATCTTGGAATGCAAGCTTTGAATGAGGCACAAGCACAGTTAATAGGTCTTGCAGCAACCAGTAAAAAACTGGCTTATGTTTATCCAGAGGGTTTACCGCCAGGTAGTAATGTCGATTTAAAAATTGATCGGAATAAGGCAGAAGCTTTAGGTGTGAATTTTGCTGATGTGACAGACACCATTTCATCTTCAATGGGCTCAATGTATGTCAATGATTTTCCAAATCAGGGACGAATGCAGCAAGTGATTGTTCAAGTCGATGCCGATTCACGGATGAAAGTTACTGATATTCTAAATTTGAATGTGGTTAATAAGACTGGAGCACTGGTTAAACTGTCTGAGATTGTAACACCTGTGTGGACACAGTCTCCGCAGCAATACAATCGCTATAATGGACGACCATCATTGAGTATTGCAGGGGCAGGCGCAGAAGGGGTTTCTTCAGGAGTAGTGATGAAGGAAATGGAGCGATTGATTGAGCAATTACCAAAAGGAATTGGTTATGAGTGGACAGGGCAATCCTTGGAGGAAAAACAGTCCGAAGCACAAACCAATTTTTTATTGGCATTGTCAATGTTAGTGGTTTTCCTCGTCCTTGCTGCCCTTTATGAAAGTTGGTCGATTCCATTGTCGGTGATGTTGGTTGTACCTTTAGGTATGATTGGTGCAGTGGTTGCGGTATGGATCCGAGGGATTCCCAATGATATTTTCTTTAAAGTGGGTTTAATTACCATCATTGGATTATCTGCAAAAAATGCCATTTTGATTGTTGAATTTGCCAAAATGCTAAAAGAAGAAGGAATGACTCTGATTGAAGCCACTGTTGCGGCTGCCAAACTTCGTTTAAGACCGATCTTGATGACATCCTTGGCTTTTACCGCTGGTGTGATTCCATTGGTGATTGCTACAGGCGCAAGTTCTGAAACTCAACATGCGATTGGTACAGGGGTTTTTGGTGGTATGGTCAGTGCGACGATACTTGCAATCTTTTTTGTGCCAGTATTTTTTGTGTTTATCCTCAGTGCTGTTGAGAAATTACGTGGCAAAGCTTTACCTGTACGTAAACTGCCTTAAGCGCTCTGCGTTAAGCTTTTAATTTTAAGTCTTGTGTTTTGTAGAGGATAAAGCATTTGTCCTCTACAATATTTCTAAGCCATCCATTGCATTCATTTATAGTCAACCTATCAAAAATCCGACCAAGAATATAATTTTTCTGAATTGATATATTTAATTAAATCAATTACATGTGAAACTAACTATATGATTATAAAAAAGCTTGCAATGCCGCAGCCTACATTCAAAGTTTAAATTACTTTGCGTAGGCGATGCCTCACTTTTCAGAGATGAAAAGATGACAAAAATCTTCCGTTGGGCGAGGGGTACGTCCTGTACCCCCGCCCAACAGCGACATCCATGTCGCCCCACGGTAGGATCACCATCTATGATTCAAAAACACAAAAATGAATTGATAACCAACAGTTTCTAAGAGTTCATACAAAAACATAAGCTTCATTTATGATCAATGACTTGATAGAAGTCACTTGTATGAATAATTAGGTGGTGTGACAATAAATGCCCTAATTATTCTTCCCATTATTTTTATCTCGTATTGTTTTCTTTAGATATACAGTTCAGTTGTTTTAACTGCATTATTTATATAAGTTTATTTTTTACATTTAAATAAATACGTTCAGTAGCCCACTGTTTTATCGTCAAATTATCCCCTCTAAACCATTCTTATTTACATTTAATTACATTTCTCATTAGGCATTTTTGCCTTCTCATTCGTCTATATAGATAAAGGCAGTGTTTTTTAAATTCACGGCAATTGATCTGATAGACGAAGCAGGAAGGATTCATGAACAGTACAACGCAATACAATAGATTGAGCAGGCAGGAAAAACACAGGATTTTATTCTGCACTCAGCAAATGCACTACATTTATTTGCGCTGTATCTAAGTCTATGTCTGCTGTAATTCTCGCTTCAAATGATAAGCAAAAATACTCTACGCTTTGTGGGGTAGTGATCAGTCATATATTGTTGTTATGGTCTTTGTCTTATTTAAAAACAGATGTTCGTATTGAATCACATTCACCTGAAAATGCGATTCAAATTCGTTTTATCAGCTTGAACAAAACCGATGTTGTACAACAAAGCAGTACAAAGCTGCAGACGGCATCAGAGCAAGCTGCAACGCAATCAAAAGCACAGCCTCAATCTACAGTAGCAACAGCGGTACAACATCAACAACAGGTCAAAGTGATACACAGTACTGAGTCAAAAAAGTTGAAGATGGATCAAACAACACAACAGACAACAAAAGCACAAGAAAAAAAACCAACCGATCAACAGACGGAAAGTAAATCTGAATCAAATCGTCAGTCAACGCAAACATTCACTGAAACAAAATCATCTACGAATACTGAACAGACTGCTACAGGTCAGTCAAATGAGATAGCCAAACGTGCAGGCGGTGAAGCAGGCAAAGACAATAAAAAAGAACAAAACGCTGCCTCTGCTTCTCAACCACAGCAACCGCTTCCCGTGAGTCGGGTCGATGTACTCAGCTTTGGCAAGTTTAATTACGATGATCGCGAATTGCAAAACCAGCAGCGCTTGTTGGTTCTCACCATCAAAATTAATCCACAAGGGCAGCCGATAGATGTCAGAGTAAAGCAAAGCTCAGGCATGAGTAGTTTGGATGAAAGAGCTATACAAGCTGCACAAAAAGCAAAATTTAAACCACATATTGTCAATGGTGAAGCATTGGCAATCGTGGTGGATTTTCCCATTCAGCTTAAGCTTGGTCGTAATCGCTGATTGGATCATTAAACAATGAAAGGGTTTATTTAGGAGTTTTTATGAACGCATCAACAGAAAAAGTGATCAGCAGTAGTTTAATGCAACGCTTGAAACAAGAAACACTGGCAGAGCATGAACGTATGGAAATCTTGATGCAGCAATCAGGCGCGTTTGAGAGTAAAGAAAATTATGCGCAATTCACCCTGTCGCAATATTATTTTCAGAAAGATGTTGAACATCTTTATCAAGATTCACAGGTTGAACAATTGATTCCCGATTTAGATGTGCGTGGGCGTTCCGATGCAGCTTTACAGGATTTAACTGATTTAGGTTTAACGCCTCAGCAGCAGGGTATTGCGACCGATGAAATTAGTTTTCCACAATCTTTGGGGTGGATTTATGTTTCAGAAGGTTCAACCTTAGGCGCAGCATTTTTACTCAAAGAGGCTCAGGTTAGATTCGGCTTTAATGCTGATTTTGCTGCACGTAACTTAGCGGCATATCCAGAGGGTCGTGGATTAGTATGGAAGCGTTTCAAGCAAACCCTAGATGATGCAAATTTTAGTTTAGAGGAACAGCAATTGATTATTGAGGGGGCTATGCAAGGCTTTCATCGTTTTGGTGAACTTTTAGCACAATTAAAAACACTGAAATAAATAATTGATGATGGATAAAGGAAATCAAGCAATGAAGCAAACAGGGTCAGAGACCAATCTAAATACCAGTATTTCTATGTCGGAGCCGAGACTGGCGAAGTCATGGTTGGTTCGCTGGATCTGTATTGCACTGGCAGGGTTATGTCTCGTCTTAGGGACGATCGGTTTGGTGGTTCCTGGTTTGCCTACGTTTGATTTTTATTTTCTTGCGACGTTATTTGCTGCAAAGGGTTCGCAGCGAATGCATCAGTGGATTGTCAATAATAAAGTCATTGCCCCAATTTTACAGCAATGGCAACTCAAACGAACTTTGCCCGTAAAAGTAAAACTGTTTTCTTTGGCCAGTATGAGTGTGGCTGCTGGCATTTTAATTTGGACTGTGCCTCATCCATGGGCAGTAGGGACCATTATTATAATGATGGTTTGTGTGCAATTATGGATGTGGTTAAAAGCATAAATGAGGATAATCTTAGGATGGAAATCTTTGAATATTATAAAAATACTGAAGAACTTAAACGCTTGCTGTTGCAAGCAAATTTAAAAGTAACTACAACACGATTAACTGTACTGAATATTTTAAGAAATGCACAACGAGAGCTGACAGCAGCCGAAATTTTGTATAGTCCAGATTTAAAAGTGAAAAAGTTATCTTTTGCTGGTGTCTATCAAACCCTGAAACAGCTTGTTAAAGCAGGATTGTTGGTTAAATTTAAGCTGGGCAGTGAACAAGCATTATATTCATTCAAGGGAAGTCAAACCAATATGAGAATATATTGTAAAAAGTGTAGTCAGTTGCAACAAATTAATGATGAGGCTTTAGAACAGCAAATTCGAGGACTTATTTTAGAACATGGTGCAAGTTCATACCATCTGGTTATAGAAAAACCCTCTTGTCCTTATTGTAGTCATTAAAACAACATGCAAAAGGGTAGATTATTTTATGATAAAAATATCCATAAATAATAAATCGGAATTTAAACTGAATGATAACCAAGATATTGAGGTTCAATGGGCATTAACTATTGATAATTTAGCTTTATTTTTAAGTATATTAAATGATCAAATAGAGCATAAGAATGTACATGAACTAAAAAATAATCATATATACGGGGATTTTCTCTCAGGGTGCCTTGACATTTAAATGATAATTATTATCATTTAATAGACCATCAAAGAGTTGATCCTATTGTGAACAAAAATCCTGCATTTGTAGATCAATTGTACCGTAATCACCAATCTTGGTTGCATCAATGGCTTAGAAAAAAAGTAGGCAATAGTGAGCAAGCCGCAGATTTGGTACAAGATACGTTTATTAAAATTCTGCAAACGCGTGATGAACTTTTTGGAGTAAAAGAACCTCGTGCATATCTGGTGACTATTGCCAGAAATTTAATGATTGATCAGGTGCGCCGTAAGCGCATAGAGCAAGCCTATCTGAATGAATTAAGTCAGATGGAATATATTCTGGATACAATTCCTTCACCAGAAGATCAGCTTCAGGTTGTTCAAGCGATTGACCAGATTTGTCAGGCTTTGATACGCGTCTCTGAAAAAGCACAACAAGCTTTTGTGCTCCATTATTTTGAAGGTTTAACCCATAAAGAAATTGCAGAAATCATTGGTGTTTCAACCAAGATGATTCAAAAATATCTAGCAACGTGCCTTGTGCAATGCTACGCATTGAAACAAGAGAAGGATTTGTTTGAGTAAATGATTGAAGAAGAGAAGAGTAAGCAAAAATTAATCGAAGAAGCAGCGGAATGGATTGTGCTGCTGAGTACCGATGATGACTTACTCAAAAGAACAGCGCAAACAGATTTTGATGCTTGGAAAAGCAAGAGTCCACAACGCCAAAAAATTGCTCAAGATATCGAGCAATACATTACTTCGATTCAAAAACTGGTGCAGAATCCACAACAACAGAAAATGACCCAATCTGTATTAAAAACAGGTTTGCATAGTGCCCGCAAGCAAAAAAATATGCGCTATGGTGGAATTTTGACGGTGATATTGTGTTGTGTAGGGGGTATTTATAGTTATTTTATTTATCATCCAGTGTCATATCTAACCGCTGATATTAAAAATCATGCGGGAGAATGGAAAACCCAAACCTTAGCAGATGGTTCACAACTTAAACTCAGTGGTCAGAGTGCGGTTAATCTAGACTTCTCAGCAAATCAGCGTGTTGTGGAGTTGGTTCAAGGGGAAATATTTGTAGACGTAGCCAAAGACAAAGCCCGTCCTTTTATTGTCAAAACCCAACATGGTCAAATTGAAGCATTGGGAACTGCATTTAGTGTTCAATATCAGCCAGACGCGACTGGGCTTAAAATGCTACATTCCAAAGTGAAAGTGCAGTCCTCGAAACAAGAGTTAGATCAAACCAAAGCATCTTCTGTGATTGTGACAGCAGGGCAAGAAGTCATACTTGATCGAAATGGTATACAACCTATACATACTTTTAATTTATACAATGAACAGCAGAAATGGAATCAACGGCATTTGATTGTTGAAAATATGTCTTTGTCAAAAGTGCTAAATGAGTTGAATCGAAACAGCAAAGAAAAAATTATATTTAACGCTGCAAAGTTAGAAAAAATTAAGGTCAATGCTGTATTGCCTTTAGATCATACCGAAAGTGCATTGCAATTATTAAGCAGTGTATTCCCTCAGCTAAATGTCTATCAAATCACCCCATATTTCACAGTTGTGACTTTGCAATAAACAGCATGATTTAAGCACTTGGTTTGAATCATGATGTTTAGCTTTAAATTAGGCCTAAATTTTAGGATAAAATATGATCAAACTGTCTAATTATTCATACAAGTGATTTGCATCAAGTCATTTATCCGAAATGAAGCTTATGTTTTGTATGAACTTTTAGAAACTGTTGGTTAACAATTCATTTTTTGTGCTTTTGAATCCTAGATGGTGATCTTACCGTGGGGCGACATGGATGTCGCCGTTTGGCGGGGGTATAGGACGTACCCCTCGCCAAACAAAAGATTTTTGTCATCTTTTCATCTCTGAAAAGTGAGGCATCGCCTACGCAAAGCTATTTAAACTTTGAATGTAAGTTGTGGCATTGCAAACAATTTATTTTTCCATGCAATTGATTTAATTAAAAATATTAATTAAGAGGAATTATATTCTTGTGTCTGACCTTTTGAAAGGTTGACTATATATATCGTTTTTAAAAATGATTGATAAATATGACAAATAATAATTTTGTTAAAATAAAAGATAGATCATTTAAATTTATTTTGAATAAACGGTTCCACTTTTTCATTTCTTGTACGTCATAGTAAGTAGAAGCAAATATTAAGAATACATTTAATTTAATATATTGAATGATTCTTATTTACATTTACTGGGGCGTAAAATGAGTGAAGCTGTTTGCGGTCAAAAGCATCCAAAATATTCTTTCAAAGTGACATCATTGGCATTGGCGATTCATCTCGTTTGTGTGGGTGTGGCAACAACAGTCGCGACACAAAGCAGTTATGCGCTCAGTACAGAAACGCAGTCATATCATATTCCAGCGGGTTCACTTGCCAGTGTTTTAAATACCTTTGCTGAGCAAGCGGGGACCTCGATTGCAATTGATGCAAATCAGCTCAAAGGTAAAAGTAGCTTAGGTTTAAGCGGACAATATAATTTAGAAAACGGCTTTCAACATATTTTAGCAGCAACCGAGTTTACTGTGGTGAAAGTAGGAAATGGCTATATATTGAAGCATGTGGATAAAGCTGAAATTAGACCCATACCAGTACAATCTCAGCCTATGACATCAGATCAAGAAAATGTCGTACAACTTAGCCCAATGACTGTTTTTGGTACAGTCAGTCGCGATACAAAAGGGCAGAATGATGTTTATGATCAAGATATTTCTAGCGTCTATGCCAGCAAAGAGCAAATAGAACGATATAAAGGTGCTCAGCCAGCAGACTTATTTAAGGGAATGGTCGGCGTATACAGTGGTGATGCCCGAAACAGTGGTGCTTTAGATCCAAGTATCCGTGGTGTTCAAGGACCAGGACGTGTTCCTGTCCTTATTGATGGGACAGAACAGGCACTCACTGTATGGCGTGGCTATAACGGTGCGAATAATCGGAGTTATATTGACCCTAATTTAATCGGTGGGCTACAAGTCATTAAGGGGCCTTCCATCACACGCAATGTAAATACAGGTGTGGGTGGTGCGGTCGTTATTCATACTCTAGCTGTAGATGATGTTTTAAAGGAAGGTAAAAATTTTGGTGGGGAGATAAAAGTAGAAACCAGCAGCAATGCAGTGAAACCTAGAGAACCACAACTATTAACTGGTCAAAGCATTTACGATAATCCAAATTATCCAGCTACAGGAACAGACTGGCAAGGCAATCCAGTGTTCGAGCCTTATTATGATCCATCCTTATTTAAAGTAGCACGACAAAATAAAGAAAATAATATTTATTCAGGCGATGATGTTGCAACACGTATTGCTTTGGCAGGACGTAGTGATAATTTTGAAGTTTTGGCTGCTTATGCTTATCGTAATAAAGGCAATCACTTTGCAGGGAAAAATGGCAGTGATTTTTATGATAAACCTGCCACAGGACGATTTAATTACGTTCCATACCTTGCCAAAGTTTACCCGGGAGGTACAGAAGTTCCCAATACATCCCTTGAAACAGAATCTTATTTGTTAAAAGCGGCGTGGAAACCCACAGATGAACAGCGTTTAGAGTTCGGTTATCGGGACAGTTCAATCATCAATGGAGAAATTTTACCTTCACGAATTGCTTGGGGTGAAGTCGTCAAAAATAAAGCAGGGGTACCACAATGGCCTTTAAGTCATATCGACTCTAAAGCCTATAACATGGAATACAAATATCAACCTCAAAACAATAATTTAGTCGATTTCTACGGCAATATTTGGCGGACTGATACTAAGAGTCATACCTATAGTTCAGGTGGATTTCCCAATGATACCAATGCAAACTTGGGTGTTTTTGTGAACAGTGCTACCGCAAACTCAGACAATACTCGCCAAGGAATGACCTTAAGTAATAAGTTTAAATTGCTGTCTAATCTGGGTTTAACTGTTGGGGGGAGTTTTCAAAAAGAAAAACTTAGTTCGGATGATATTTATAAAGACCCGAATATTAACGGAACAAATTCGGGTTATAGGATGTTACCGAGAGCAGGTCGTCGAGAAGAAAAAGAATTTAATTTTAACTTTGACTATCAACCTGTCTCATGGCTGAATTTAAACGCAGGTGCAAGATATCAAAACTATTGGGCCTTTGATGATTTTCTTAATGAACGAGTCAATGCGGGTGATCCCCAGTTTAGCCTGATTAAAAAAGCCACGGCATTAAGTATGACTTATTTTACTAAACGCCCAAATATGACACCAGAACTTGAACAGCAAACACGAGAAAGTATAGAGGCTCTTGCTTTAGCGGAAGGTTGGACTGATGAGCGCAAGCAGGCTCGAATTTTAAGTCGAATTTATCAGAAATCTAATAAAATTGATTACAAAATGGATAACCGTGGAAAATTAACCATTGCCAATAATCCCTTTTTAAATGGGACTTTAGTACAAGGTCGGGATTATGGATATTATTCTGGTAGTGGCATTCCTAGCGGTTATGAAGATATTGATTTAACCAAAACAGGTGTGCAAAAAAGCAAAGATCATGGTTGGACACCGACAGCGTCAGCAACGGTTAATTTTAGCCCCAATAGTCGAATGTATTTACGTTATAGCGAAGCTTATAGAATGCCAAGTATGTTTGAAAGCACGATTGGGTTTTCTGGAACCTTAAGTGGTTATAAGTTACAACCAGAGCATGCATCAAATTATGAACTTGCCTATGTTCATAATCTATCTGAGTTATTTAAAAACAGCAGTTATGCAGATATTAAATTGGCTTATTACTATAACAAAACTAAGAATGCGATTGAGCGTAGTCCAACTTTGGCATTTAGTAATGTCGATAGTCTTACTACAGAAGGGTTGGAACTGCAAAGTCGCTTTGACAATGGGCGTTTCTTTACTGACTTAAGTGCCAATTATCGTTTTAAAAATAAAGTTTGTGATGAAAACTCAGCGATGCTTTTAGGGGCGAGCCACCAGTTTTTATTAAATCGTTGTGTTGATGATGGATTTGTAGGCGGATATTTAGTCAGTATGGCAACCCCAAAATATTCAGTTAATTTAACACTTGGTGGACGATTCTTTGATCAAAAACTTGAAGTCGGAACTCGTGCGAGTTATCACCATAAGTATGAAAATCCTGAAACGAAAAACTATAACGATATAGAGATGAGTTATTACGCCAATACCCCTTTGGCATGGAACTCAATGACCATTGTGGATGCTTATATCAATTATCGACTTAAACAAGACACCTTATTTGAACTGGTGGGGACTAATCTCACTGACGAATTCTATATTGATCCATTAACTCGTTCGGCAATTGCAGCACCAGGTCGAACATTTAAGCTAAGCATTACCCATAAGTTTTAAGGAACTTAGAGGTAATTAACTAAATTTATTGCACTTGGTGTGCAATAAATGTGTGGAAAATAAGACACGTACTCCTTGATTTTACACTTGAATTTAAAAATTAAAATCAGTGCAGCACATGTTTTATTTTTAATGATAATCATTAAGACTTTTATTTTATTCTTAATGATAAAACTTTAAAACTCATATCGAGGAACTTAAAATGAAACTTCAATCTATCTCATTGGCTATTTTACTATCTGTTGGTTTAGTGGGTGTTGCACAAGCAGCTGTTGTAGGTGAATCAAGTGATATTGGTAACATTGTAGTTGGTTCTACAGGTTCACTTGGACCGACTCATCCAAACTCAGGTGTTGGTTTTGGTGTTAACACTCTTTATAACGGTGCAATTGTTGCATTCTCAGGTTTTAACGGCTATGCAGATGGGAATGGCGTTGTACGTCTAAGCCCGTACTTACCTGGGCTTCCAGCGTCTCATGCTGGGATTGGTTATGCTAACTATAAACAAGTGCCTACACAAGACGTTTGGTTTGGTGAGTGGAATGCCGAAGCCAAAGATGCCAGCGGTAAGCGTTTAGGTACGGTTGATCCAGCAACACACACTGTTTATTACAATGGTAAAGATGCGGATACCAGCGTACCGTCTACAGGTACTGCAAATTATAGTGTTCAAGGTGTCAATAATTATAATGGCTCTAATTTATTGTCAGGTACTTTTACTGCTAACTTTGCAACCAAACAGTTAACGGGTTCATTGAGCGATAGTTCACGTACCTTTAATTTGGGTACTGCAACAATTAATAACGACGCAACGATTAGTGGTTCAAATGCATCTTGGACGACTAATCCGTCAGCTGGTGCAGGGACAGTTTCAGGTCAATTCTATAATAGCCAAAGCAGCTTAGCTGGAATTGCAACATTTAACAATAATGTGCATGACGTTGCTTTTGGTGGAAAAAAATAATGTTTTAAATGAGAAAGGCTTACTTCGGTAAGTCTTTCTTTTTTATTCTATCTGGTGAGTTTATAGATGAAAAAAATAGTATTGCTTGGTGCCGTATTGCAGTGTGGACAATGTGTTTATGCAGCGGATGATACCAGTATCAGGTTAAATCAGGAAATTAGCCAACAGCAATATCAAAATGATAAGAAACTACTCAAATCAGAAGACCCTAAGAACACACAAGCATTACCGAATCTGATCATACAAGGTCAAGAATATGTGGTTAAGGATGAACCCGCAGAAGTTGCATATGCACTTTACTTGGCAGTGATGCAAAAACAATGGCAAGTGGCTTTAAGTTATCTTGAAAAATATAAAAAATTTCCAAATTATGATCAGGCTTTGACTGAGTTCGCTGAGGGTGTCATGGCACGAACACAGGGGAACTTAAGTTTAGCTGAGAGTAAACTTAAACATAGCCTAGAGATTCAATCCAATAATTTAATGACCCAACTTGAGCTGGCTCGTGTCTACACCGAACAACAAAAAAATCAGCAAGGTCAACAGTTATTTCAGCAGATTCAATCTCAACTTGCTCTGTCTACAGATCCCGCTGCCCACGGTATTGGTCAAACCGTAGAGATGTATCTCAAAGGGCTTAAACAACGAGATGAATGGCATGGTTCATTGGCGTTTGGTTCACGTTATGCCAGTAATGTTAATAATGCTTCCGATAAATACGACATCATTACGTATTATGGCATTGACCCTGAGACTAAGAAGGTCGTTCCTATTGAACAAGTAAAGCGTGGCACACCTGACGCGATCAGTGCGCAAGGTTTGGATTATGAAGCCACCTTAACTAAACGATGGTCGCTTTCTGGACAACATGGCATTGCATTGCGTGGATTATTCTATGGTCAAGTTTATCCAGAGCAGACTGATTATAATGAATTAACTTTTAATTTAAATGCGGGTTATAGTTATTACAACGAACGTAATCAAGTCTTGATTGCACCCGTATTTGAACATAAATACTATGCCCACGACCCGCTGTATAGTGCCTATGGGCTAAGGGGTGAGTGGATGCGTTTTATCTCCAACGACAAAGCTGTCAAGTTAGAAGCCGAAATGAAGGATATAAATTATTCCCAGTATAAAGGCCAAGATGGTTTGGAATATTCTGTCTATTCAACCTTTTGGAAAATTTTACCGAAAAACTGGACGCTATTTGGCGGGCTGGATTTTGTCGACCATAATACCCAAGAACAATATTTTACGGCTTATCAACAACAAGGCGTGCGTTTAGGCCTTTCCAAAAACTTTGACTCAGGTTTTAACGCAAATTTATTTAGTTCTTTCCGTTGGCGTCAATTTGATAAATTTACTCCAGTGTTGGAGGCTAGACGACATGATTTTGAACAAAATTATACTTTAATTCTAAGTGCACCACGCTGGGCTTTTTATGGTTTAACACCTAATCTCACTTATCAATATAATCAAAATAACAGCAATGTAGAGTGGCTATATTCTTATGATAAACACAATGTCAGTTTAAAGCTGGAGCATCGGTTTTAAAATATTGTAGAGGTTTTATTACTGAATTCTAATTTAGGCATTTATATAGCCAAGTTGAATTTCAATAAATCTAAGTTTTAAATGGGTCTAAGATATAGAGGAAATCCTTTGATTCCCTCTATTCATTCATCATTTATTGAGCCAGAAAACTGACAGCTTCCTCAATCAAGTCTGAAATTTCTTTTGGATGTGATGCCAAAGAAGCATGGCTTGCATCTAACGAAATCACTTTTTTTGCATTTAAGCGTGCCGACATGACTTTTTGATTTTCAGGGTGGATCATTCGATCTTGAGTCGAGATTTGATACCAAGATGGTTTCGTTTTCCATGCTGGCGTGGAAATCGTATCGGCAAATGTGCTTGCTACTGGCGCTTTTTGGGTGACACCCATTGCAAACCCTTCATCTTTGGTTAAATCCTGACAGAAACTTTCATGGAATTTATCTGCTTTAAGCCAGAGATAACCATCACTGTCTGGTTCTAAGTTTGGTGCAGCCTCAGGTAAATGTTGTTGAGTAATGCCACCAGGGCTTTCGTTTGAGTCCGGTGCAAAAGCAGCAATATAAACCAGACCTACGACATTTGCTTGATTGCCAACTTCAGTAATTACAGCACCACCATATGAGTGACCAACCAGAAGCACATCTCCTTTAACTTGCGCAATCATTTTTCTTGTTCGTTCAACATCTTCAGCCAGTGAGCTAAGCGGGAGTTCTACTGCACGTAATGATTCATATCCTCGGTGAGCCAGCTCAGTTACCACTTTACTCCAATGAGCAGCGCCTCCCCAAAATCCGTGTACGAATATAATTGTCGGTTTATTACTCATGTGTGTCTCCTAGCTAAATGCTATTGTATTTGTTGAGCTAAATGATTGAAGACTTTCTGTATAAAGATTGGATAGATATAGGATGTAATTTTTATACTCAAAAAAGCTTCTATAAACGATTATTCATGTTTAAATTCACTTTAACAATAACAGAAACACCAATGTTTTTGCAGAAACACTTTTTAGGAATTGTGACAAAAAATGAGAGATGAATATGCTGAAAAAAGTGCTTTAACGGATATATTCTTTGATATTTATCAGTTTGCAAAAATATCTGGTGAGATCTATGACTTCGCACGATTTACAGATCAACAACAGTTAAGCTTTAAACAGGATTACGCATATATCCATATCGTTCAGCAGGCGACATGCAGACTTAAAGTTGCATGCACTAATCTAGATCTGGTTTTAAAAGCAGGGGATATTATTGTTCTACCTTCGGCTGGAGAACACACGATTGAATTGCTGGATGCTGAAAACCAAGCAGCCGCTGTGATTAGCTGTATTTTTAAACTTAGTGGAATTTATGGCGAAGCCATAATCGAGGGGTTGCCTCACTATATCCATGTCCCATCGCACAATGATACTGATAAAATTGCAGAATGGGTGCCAATGACTGTTGCTGCGATAAAGCTTGAGCTTGAACATCCTAGCCTTGGTAGTCAAGTGATGCTTTCACGTATCATTGATCTTCTATTGGTGTGGTCAATACGGTTTTGGTTGGCAAAGGCAACCATTGAACATAAAAGCTGGATTGTTGCTTTACGTGATCCCACGATTAGTAAAGCATTATCTTTGCTGCATGATCGTCCTGCTTATGCATGGGATGTAGAAAATTTGGCTCAATCCACCCATCAATCACGTTCAAGTTTTGCTAAAAAATTTGTAGAACTGGTGGGAGTTTCACCAATTCAATATTTAAAAAATTGGCGGATGAGACTGGCAGGTCAGTTTCTAAAAGAGACAGACAAAAATATCTTTCAAATTGCTGAATTAGTAGGGTATAGCTCACAAGCAGCATTCACTCGTGCTTTTACACAAACATATGGATGCGCACCAAAAGTATTTAGAGCGTCATTGATACAAAGTGATCAATAAATACAAATGATCAAATTTAGTTTTTATGCTTTAAACGTGTTTTAACACTGAATCGTACTTAGCCAAACTGATCTGGAACAGCAATAAAATTTAAAGATTTAGGCTAGATTTCAGATTTTTATTAAAGACTTGCTTAGATTGGTTAATGTCATAAATGTAATTCCCAAGACCGTGAATTGTATAGTTTCGGCCTCTAGAATGAAATGATATCTCAATGGGAAGAATGACATGAAAACTTTAATCAGATTAGCTGTTATTGGTCTTTGTAGTGTTTCAAGTTTAAGTTTTGCATCACATCAAAATACGCAAGAAATACGCATTGATCACTTTGGTACAGGTAGCGATGGAGATAATACGTCAGGTCTTTTATTGAAAGAGCCAATAAAACTGGTGCCTTATTCAAAACTTGATCAAAATAAGGAGCCGAGAATTGAACATTATGGCACAGGCAATGATGGAGACAATACCACAGGATTATTATTAGTCGATCATGAAAAGTACTATGCGGCAAACACATCTACTGTGCAAGTTGATACTGTACGTATAGATCATTACGGTACTGGAAATGATGGAGACAATACCACGGGCTTGCTCCTCAAAGATTGATTTACAAAAAATATAGAAGCTTGTTGATAAGTAAGATCAACAAAGATAAAAAATGGGTGTAATTAATACACCCATTTTTTATTTAAACCAATCTCGTCTTATTGCGCTGCTTTTTCAGCTGCGATTGAAGCAATTGCTGCATCAACACCGTCAATAGAATCTGCAGCTTTTTTAATACGAGCAAGTGCATCAACAAGTACTTCATCAGCAGTTGCATAAGAAATACGCATATAGCCGCCTAAACCAAAAGCATCACCAGGAACAACAGCAACACCAGTTTCTTCCAACAACCATTCTGAGAATTCTGTGCAAGATTTTAAACCTTTTGCACGAATCAAAGGACGAATGTTGGCATAAGCATAGAATGCGCCATCAGCAGGTAAGCAGCTAATCCCTTGAATTTCATTCAAACCATTCACAACTAAATCATGACGACGTTTGAATGCCTCAATCATCGGTTGAAGTACATCCTGAGGACCATTCAATGCAGCTTCAGCAGCAACTTGTGAAATCGAAGTTGGATTTGAAGTTGATTGTGATTGGATTTTTTTCATTGCGCCAATCAATTTTGCAGGTCCTGCTGCATAGCCGATACGCCATCCAGTCATTGCATATGCTTTAGATACACCGTTAAGCACGATAACACGCTCATAAAGATCAGGCGCTACAGTCGCAATATTGTAGAACTCATCATCCCAACGGATCGGCTCATACATATCATCAGAAGCAACATAAACTTGAGGATATTTACGGAGCACTTCTGCTAAAGCTTCAAGCTCAGCTTTGCTGTAGATCATGCCTGTTGGGTTTGAAGGGCTATTTAAAACCACCAAACGTGTTTTGTCTGTAATCGCAGCTTCTAGTTGAGCAGGTGTAATCTTGAAACGTTGTTCTTCACCACATTTCACGATGACAGGAACACCTTCAGCAATGATCACCATATCTGGATAGCTTACCCAATATGGTGCTGGAATAATGACTTCATCACCTTTGTTTAACAAAGCAAGTGCTAAGTTAAAGAAAGACTGTTTACCACCACAAGACACTAAAATCTGATTTGCAGCATAGTCAAGATTGTTATCACGTTTTAGTTTCGCAATAATTGCTTTTTTAAGGCCTGGTGTACCATCAACAGCGGTATATTTGGTAAAACCGTTGTTAATCGCTGTAATAGCAGCATCTTTGATGTGTTGTGGGGTGTCAAAATCTGGTTCGCCAGCGCCCAATCCGATTACATTTTTACCCGCAGCTTTTAATTCAGCAGCTTTGTTGGTAACAGCAAGCGTTGGAGACGGTTTGATGGCATTTACACGATCAGAGAGACGTACGTCCACGGCATTATTCCTTCTTATAGGGATTAAAAAAATAAAAAGCACATTATCATAGCCTAATTTTTCATGTTTGGTCGTCTAATATCTATGCAAATTCAATAAATATTCATCAAAAGCAGAAATTAATGTATCAAGAGAATACAAATAAAAGCGAAAGTTTAAGAGCACTCGCATCAAAGCTGAAATTTACGTACAATATAGCCAGTTAAAATTGAGTGAATCACATGAGCACCCAAAATACTCCCAAAAAGAAGCCATTGGTGAATTTACCATTTCCAATGCCATCATCTTTAGAAAATGATGATGATGTTGCCCACAACAACGTCCGTCCTAAACCTGAGCAATATGCAGATCGTACTTGGATGCCACCTCGTGGTACACGCCGTTCGATGGGAAAACGCTAAGTGTTTGAGATATAAAAATAGGTGCTTGATGCACCTATTTTTATAATAAGAATTAAAAAGAATATTTTTATTAAGGTTATAACATTTATCCTTGTGGAATATTAAGCACTACCATTTAACATTTCCGTGACATATTCATAATAATTTTTTTTCTTTTGATACATCAATAAATCTGCACGTTTCAACATATTGTCTATACTTTCATTTGCAGATGTTGTTGCATAACCAATGGCAATACTAATAGGCTGTGACGAATAATATTGATTGTCGATATTGAGTAATTCTTCAATGGTCATAATCATTGATTCGACGGTCTGTTCATTTGCCGCTGGCATAAGAATCACAAACTCATCTCCACCAATACGGGAAGCAGTATAACTTGTATTGGCAATGGTACGAGTCAGGATATTGCCCATTCGTCGCAATAATTCATCACCAACATCATGACCTAACTGATCATTGATGGCTTTTAAACCGTTCATATCAATAAAAATGGCTGAAGTCGGACGCAATACACCACGTTCTAAACGATTAATTTCCTCTGTATAGAACGAACGATTGAATAATTTAGTCAGAACATCATGTTTACCCAGATATTCCAAATACGTTTCTGCTTTTTTCCGTGCAGTAATATCAGTCAATGCAACTTGCACTAGACTCCAGTCATGTTCATAGCCCGGGAAAACAGTAAATTGAAGTAATACATTTCGTACTGAACCATCCAGTGCATAATTTACAGCTTCACGTTGATGATGAATTTTACCATTCCAGAGTTCAATCAGTTGCTCACGGAAAGTTTGATACATCTCTTTTGCAAATACTTTGTTTAAGTTTTTAAACAGGGTTTCTTTGTCTTTGGCTTTAAATAAATCAAGGGTTGCTTGATTGACATCCAATAAGATGATGTCTTCTATACACTGGTTTACAAAGTCGGTATGCACATCTAAAAAGGTGCGAAAATCTTCGATACCAATTTCACGGAGTTGATCTATACGGAGTCTTACACGGCTAAAATCTTCAACCCACAATGAAGTCGGCGAGTAAATAAAGCGAGATTCTGCCAGTTGGCGATTTTTTTCTTCTAAACGGCGCGCATTCTGATAGTCAGTAATATCTTCAGTGGTGATTAAAACCCGGTCTAAACTGATTTCTGAACCTGGCATGATGATACCACGTAATTTGATATCTAATTTTTTCCCTGAAATCGTGTAATTGACTGTGGTATTTGAAAACTCAGCTTCTCCATTCCAAAGCGCTACCAGCTCTTTGATATGTGAGTGCAGCATTTCTTTCTGAAAAATAATATTTAAGTTCTGATACAGGTGTTGCTGATTTCTGGCTTCAAATAAATCTAAGGTTTTTTTATTGACATGAAGAATCTTAATTTTATGTGCGCAAGCCGTAATCTGATCTGGATTTTCTTCTAAAAAGCTTTGAAGATTTGTGATTCCTTGGCCTTTCCACTGATTAAATTGTTCTCTTACTTCGCTATAGTCCTCTATCCACATCGGGGTAGGTGATATATCAAAAATAGAAGAATCAGAAAATTCCATTATAAGATTCTCGTGTGTTGAGCGGTGATCTAGAATGTTTGAAATATATCCTAAAAAAGAGCGATATAAAATAATAAAATCTAAGTTATTTATTACTTATTGTATTTTATGATCGCTGGTTATCCTTTCATTGGATTTACTTTGATGTTGTTTATTTTTAATTAATTTCTTTAATTCTTAAAAGGCATTAATCCGTATTTAATAAATAATATGCTTGCTTATCTTGATACATAATTTGATCTGCTTTTTTTAATAACTCATCAATATTTTTATAATGGCTTGTTGTCGCATAACCAATCGCCACATGAATTGGATGTTGAGGATTGTTCACTCGATCTATCTCTAATTCTTGTTGAATGATCTTCAGTAATGTTTCTATATGCAGATGATTTGATTCAGGCATAAGAATCACAAATTCATCACCCCCAATGCGTGAAACAGAATAAGGTGTTTTGATGGTGGATTTTTTTAACAGGTGTGCAAAACGTTGAATCAATAAATCACCAACATGATGTCCCTGTAAATCATTCACTCTTTTTAAGCCATTGATATCTAGGTATATGCATGAAAGTGAATTAAATTTTTGAGATTGTAAACGTTGAATTTCACCGATAAAAAATGTTCGATTATATAACTGCGTTAATTGATCATGTTTACTGGCATGTTGCAGGTGATCTTCTAATTTTTTTCGTTCAGTTAAATCGGTAAAGGCAATTTGCACGGTATCCCAGTTATGTTTTGAATCTGGAAAAATAACAAACTGTTCGTGTACATGCAGCAAATCTCCATTGATTGACTGGTATTCACATTCTCGTTTAAGTTGATGATGATCATTCCATAAGTGTAATAATTGTTTATGAAAATTTTGTTGATAATTCTCTCTAAAAATATGATTTAAATGCTGATAAAAATGTTGTTCATTGTCGGCATTAAATAAGTCCAGTAAAGCTTGATTTACACCCACTGATCGGATGCTTTCAAAACAAAGAAATAGAAAATCTGGATTTTGCTGAATATATTGATCTAAGTCCGTGACATTATTCGCTACTAATTGATTAAATAATGATTTTATTTTGCTGTAGTCTTTGACCCAGAGGGCAGTGGGCGAATGCAAAAATAGGGATTCTGCAATCCGACGTGCATTTTGACACTGAGAGATATCTTCCGTGGTTAATAAAACTCGATCCCAGCTTTGTTTCGCATCCGTTAAAATATTGGCTCTGAGTTGGATATCAATTTTTTTGCCTTTGCAGCTAAGGTTGACCACTTGAATTGAGCAATCTGTTTCTTTATTCCAAAGCGCTGAAAAAAATTGGATATGTAATAGTTCAGTATTTTCTGTATGCATTTCTGGAAATTTTTCTAAAATCTCCGCTAAATCATGCGCTTCATATAAAACCAGTGTGCTTTTATTGATATGAATGGTACGAATCGCCGCCAAACAGGGTTTTAAACGGTTGGTATCTTCCAATAGATGTTGCTTAATATCGGAAATACCTTGCGCAGTCCATTCATCAAATATTTTTTTTATACCACTAAAATCTTGTAGCCACATGGCAATTGGAGACAAATCAAATATTGTTAAATCCATTTGCTCCATATATTTTCCAATTTCTCTTTTATTAATTTAGGGGCTGTTGACATTTCATAAATGGCTTGCGTTGTAGGCTAAAATTGAGCAGACAAGGCATGAAACGATGAGAATAGCGAGACTATTTTCGAGTGTCATAACGTAGGCTGAGATAATTTTAGCCACAACCCTTCGGGACTTGTGTGTTTTTTGCCGCTACGTGTTACCTTGCGAAACGATGTTTCTCATCATTTAGAATGACTAAATTTCGTATTTCGTGCCTAGTGTCGCCTAAAAAACACACGTAGTCGCAAACATAGACGAATTGTTAACAACCCCTGTTTAACTATATAACATAAGCAAAAACTTAACATAAATAGTTGTTCAATTAAAAATAATCAAAGCATTTTACTTTTTAGCCCGATGTTCTGCTTTTGGTGCAGCAATGGTACGCTGACCAGTCCATACTGCAATAAAGTCTGTTTCATTTAAATTATAAAGTTCTAAAAGCGCTAAAATAGCCCCTCCAAAAATCATTGAACCTTCTGAATTAGACTGAAATTCAAATATTTTTCCATTTAAATTGTGCAGTATATCTTGTATTTCAAAAATACGATCTCGACCATTACTGTCGTTAGGATACATTGGCGTATTGAGAATAATCGTAGCAAGGCTTTTTTCAGCTTCAGTTAAATCCAAGCTTTGAATCTTTTGCTCTATATCTGAACTAAAAATGACCTCATCAGTTAAAAAACTATGCAGTAATTTTTGCGTGAGCTTAGGCAAGGTTTTTTCTACAAATGGACGGAATGAAGCAGGGAAGATCACATTGCGTGAAATACCTTTAAACATCGGCGCGATTTCTTCGACTTTATAGCCTGCAACACCACAACCTACTGAAGTAATGAAATATTTCAACTTCGGGTGATTTTTTGTATAGATTTTAAAATCATCAATATAGTGTTGAATTTGTGAAAGTGGCATTTGTTGTAAATGTTCATTCATGGTCGGTATAGCAAAACTTTGTCCTGCCCAGCCACGTCCAACACCTTTGGTTGCGCCAAAATGTAAATGTGCTGTTTTTGCCGCACCGCCTTGATGAGTGCCCGCCATATTACTACCAAAAACAAACACAGTATCTTCTGGCAAAGTTTTGATTATGCTTTCATCATGATAGTGATATGTCATGTTTTTCAATCTTTTAATTGGCTTGTTTCCATGTTGCTATTGAAATAAAAAAGGGTCAAGGTATTTGTTGAATATTGTGTAAAAAGCCCCATCTAGAATAGGTGTCAATGTATGGGTTTAATTGGTTTCTGTTAAACTACTGTGGCTTCTTCCCGATTGGTTAAAGAGTGAATTATTGTGAGTGAACATCAACCTTTTGAACTTGTTACAAATTATCAACCTGCTGGGGATCAACCACAGGCAATAGCAAAATTAGTCGAAGGCATAAATAAAGGTTTTCACGACCAACTTCTACTCGGTGTAACGGGTTCAGGGAAAACCTATACCATGGCAAATGTGATTGCACAAACGCAACGTCCAACCATTGTCATGGCACATAACAAGACCCTCGCTGCACAATTATATGGCGAATTTAAAGCATTTTTTCCAAACAATGCAGTTGAATACTTCGTCAGTTATTATGACTATTATCAACCTGAAGCTTATGTACCATCTTCAGATACTTTTATTGAAAAAGATTCAGCAATCAATGATCACATTGACCAGATGCGTCTCTCCGCTACGCGTGCTTTATTAGAACGCCGTGATGCGATTATTGTCGCTTCAGTATCCGCGATCTATGGTTTGGGTGATCCCAATGCTTATATGAGTATGTTATTGCATATTGTACAAGGGGATAGAATTAGTCGTGATGACATTATTCGTAGACTTGTTGAAATGCAATATACCCGTAATGAGCTGGAATTTTTACGCGGTACCTATCGTATTCGTGGCGAAATTATCGATATTTTCCCTGCTGAATCGGACCAACATGCAGTTCGGGTTGAGTTGTTTGATGATGAAGTTGATTCAATTCGATGGTTTGATCCAATTACTGGGAAAATGGTCCGTAAAGCACCTCGTATAACAATCTACCCCAAAAGTCATTATGTAACGCCAAAAGACAATTTGCAGCGTGCAATTGGAACGATTCGTGATGAATTGGCTGATCGTTTAGTGTTCTTTAAAGAACATGAAAAACTCCTTGAAGCACAGCGGATCGAACAACGAACCCGTTATGATTTAGAAATGATGCAACAATTGGGTTATACCAATGGTATTGAAAATTACTCACGGCATTTATCTGGTCGTCCAGCGGGTGAAGCACCTCCGACATTATTTGACTATATCCCAGATGATGCGTTACTGATTATTGATGAATCGCATGTGACTGTTCCACAAATTGGGGCAATGTATAAAGGTGACCGTTCACGTAAAGAAAACTTGGTCAATTATGGTTTCCGTTTACCTAGTGCATTGGATAACCGTCCGATGAAATTTGAGGAATGGGAGCGTATTGTTCCAACCACCATTTATGTCAGTGCAACACCTGCGAAATACGAACTGGAAAAATCTGAACAAGTTGCAGAGCAGGTAGTACGTCCAACTGGATTAGTCGATCCAGAAATTGAAATACGTCCTGTATTGACTCAAGTGGATGATGTGCTTTCAGAAATTAATATCCGTAAAGAACTCGATGAACGTGTTTTAGTCACCACCTTAACCAAACGTATGGCAGAGGACTTAACTTCATATTTAAAAGAATATGGGGTGAAGGTGGCTTATTTACATTCAGATATTGATACCGTTGAGCGTGTCAAAATTATTCACGAATTACGAACAGGGGTACATGATGTTCTGGTCGGGATTAACTTGTTGCGTGAAGGTCTGGATATGCCAGAAGTATCGTTGGTTGCCATTCTTGACGCAGATAAAGAAGGTTTTCTTCGTTCTGAACGCTCATTGATCCAAACCATTGGTCGTGCTGCTCGTCATTTAAAAGGTAAGGCGATTCTATATGCTGACCGTATAACTGATTCGATGCAGAAAGCCATAGATGTAACTGATCGTCGTCGGGCCAAACAAATTCAATTTAATGAAGAGCATGGCATTATTCCGCGCAGTGCTGTACGTCAAGCAATTAAAGAAATTGATACTGGTGAAGTGATCAGTGATGATGAAATTGAAGCAGGTATAAGTGACCAGCATCAGGCGTTAACTGCGGATGAACGTCACATTTTATCTGATCCAAAACTCTTTACGAAGCACATTAGCAAGCTTGAAAAAGAAATGCTAAAAGCATCTAAAGAGTTACAATTTGAACAAGCTGCGCGATTACGTGACGAAATTGTGCGTTTAAAAACCAGAATGTTAAAGTAATTGTCTCTTTGTGGGATGATTACACTTTGGTACTTGCTGTAGCTTTAGTTTGAACAAGGATACATAAAGCTACAGTCTAAGTTTAAATTTCTGATTATTTTATAATAAATAGTAAAAAGTAATGCTGAGGGTATAAGGTGCAATTATTCAAAATATTACCCAATTCTTATGACTTTAAAAAATTAATAATCGTATTCGGGGTGGTTTTTTCCAGCTTTTTTTATCCAAAAGTCTATGCGGAAAATTCGACTTTAGCTGCGATTCCAAAATTGGAATTGGGTCAATATTTAGGGCTATGGTATGAAATCGCCCGTAAACCAATGTATTTTCAAAAAGATTGTAAGTCAGATGTGACTGCACGATATACCGTGAATGAATATGGCAATGTTGCAGTTGATAATCGATGTGTAGATCAAAATGGACAAGAATTACGTTCATTGGGTGAAGCATTTATCAGTAATGAGCCATTTAATTCAAAATTTAAAGTGAGTTTTATTCCAGAAGCGATTCGTTGGATGCCCGTGGGCCGTGGTGATTATTGGGTATTAAAAATTGATTCAAACTATCAAATGGCTTTGGTGGGAGAACCGAAGCGAAAATATTTGTGGTTGCTGTCTAGAGACCCTCATCCAGATGAAACAAAAGTAACTGAATTTCTTCGTTATGCACAGACTGTTGGTTTTAACTTAAAAGATCTGATACGAACCAAGCAGAACGCGCAAGAATAATCAGAAATTTAAGCCGATATATTTTGAATATTTCGATATTTGCAAATCTTGAGTTTGGAAAAATAATTGAATATTCAAATTAATTTTGGGTGAAGATGTTTATAATGCCTAAGAATTTATTTGAAAATCACCGTGAGGCGACAGATGTTTAAGGGCGTCGTATTGTCTGTATTGGCATCTGTAACATTTGGGGTTTTATACTTTTATACCAAATTGCTGGGCGATCTAGATAGTCAACAAACCTTTGGTTGGCGGATTATTGCCACTTTACCGTTCCTGACCTTATTTATGTTATTGAGCGGTGATTTTGTTCATGTCAAAACCATTTACCGTCGAATGGTCAAACAACCTGCTTTATTACTTTTATTGATCATCACTTCTATCTTGACCTGTTTCCAACTCTGGCTTTTCCTTTGGGGGCCGATGAATGGGCGGGGCTTACAAGTATCGCTTGGATATTTTCTTTTACCCTTGGTTCTCGTCCTTGCTGGTAGCATTTTTTATAAAGAGAAATTATCAAAATTTCAGATGGTTGCCGTTGCTTTTGCTGTTCTTGGGGTAGGGCACGAATTATGGCGTTTGGGCAGTATTGCATGGGAAACCCTCAGTGTTGCATTGGGCTATTCGCTTTATTTTCTGGTTCGAAAAACCATTAAAACCGATAATTTAGGTGGCTTTTGGTGGGATATTTTAATTTGTATTCCCATCGCAATTTATTTCACTCAAACCGGATTGGATGCATATAGCAAATTTGCTGATTCACCCGTTTTAATCGTTGTGGTTGCAGGGCTTGGAATACTGAGTGCGATTGGTTTAGGAAGCTATATTTTAGCGAGTCGTCATTTACCGATGGTTTTATTTGGATTGTTAAGTTATTTAGAACCTGTTTTGTTGGCCTTAGCGTCCTTGGCGTTGGGTGAATCTATTTCAGCAGATGAATGGTTTACCTATATTCCAATTTGGTGTGCTGTGGGGGTTTTGGTATTGGAAGGGATTTGGCATCTCTATCAACAAAACAATAAACGGAAAAACTTAGCCTTGAATATCGAGAAATTAGACGAAAGAATCGGTTAATCAAAAGAAAATAAATTGATAATTGTTGGACTATAATTTTTAAAAGTGTTAAATTTATCTCATTAATCCATGTTTTAATTTGGTTTTTAAGTAGAAAAACGCTGAATATATTATGAACACAACAATAATTCCCTATCAAACACGGGCAACCTTATTGCAATTAGAGCCTAGTACTGATTTAAACTGGGAACAGGTTTTGTGGGATGTTTTTGATGAAGCCAATATCGAAGTACGTGAAGAAATTGAGCGTCAAATTTTAAGACCGAAAGAAATTCAATGGAACAAAGGCAATAACAGCTTCGAATTTAAAATCACAAATTCATTAGAAAATTTAAAATATAGCTTTGAAAATGAGCGAATGCGTTCCATTGCAACCAAATTGAGCAACTCAATCAATTGGTTAAAAAATATTACAGATAGTATTCAGATCGCAGACTATTTAGAAAATGCGTTGTATCAAATTGATTTGATTTCGGTGGATGATCATCTAAATTTGCAGCGAGAAAAATTACTGATTCGCCGTGTTTTTTTACAAGATGTGGCGAAATTGATCCGCACAATAAATATTGAAGCACCAGTAGGTATCCGCAACTTAACTTCTGATCAAATTAAATGTTTTATTATTGAAGTGTTTATTAAACAACAATTACTGGGCTATTGGTTTAAGCCATTATTGACCAAATCATCTGAATTAATGAAACGTCCTTTTTTTAAGTATTTTATTTTAAGAGAACAACGGATTCGTAAGTTTGATATTGTTAAAACCTCTGAATTTATCTATTTAATTGCACCGATTGAAAATTTTGAACAGAATCCTTATTCAATTCGACGCTTTCTGTTTGAAGAAAATATTGAATATAAAAATCAGGTCTATGTAACGGGTTTGGTACTCGATACCGATCAAATGAGTGAAAGTGAATATCGAGATAGCACGGATCTTTTAATTCAAAAAATGGTCACAATTCAGCATCAAGTTCATAGAGATGTGATTGAAATTGTACAAGAATTTGAGGATTTTACAGAAAATAAACTCTTGCCATTTTTAATGGAACCACTTGGAATGGTGGGGAAAAATAGTGATACTGTTGCACAAAATCATATCAAAACCATTGAACAGTTGCTCACGGCCAATATATTGATGCCGTTAAGAAATGCGGTTAAAAGCGATTTATCACATATTGAAGAATTTGAATATTTGTTTATGAGTGTGCATCGAATATTTTCTGAAATTTTATCGCATTATCGTGACTTTAAAGAACAACCCGCATTATTTTTTAATTCTCATGTTCAACTGTTTGAATATCGTTTGCTGGCTTATCTAAAGCTATTGGAAAAGCGTAAAGATGAAATTTTTATTCCAATGAGCCCGCGAGAATGGCAAGTGATGCATGAACGCTCTCAACAACCGATTAGAAAACTTCAAGAAATTATCGCTGAGCAAGTGAAAGATTATAGGGCTTTAGACAGCTATGTTAAGCAATTAAAGAATGAACAACATGAAGTAGAAGGCTCACTGTTAAAAAAAATGATCAAAGGCGGGAAAGTTGAAAAGGATATTGTTCAAGCAAACCATGCCGCAATGTTGATAAAAAAACAAACCTATTTAGAGGTATTAACTGTTCCTAAAGGTTTAGCAAAGTATAGTGTATTTATTGAGTTTGAAAGCCTGACTTCAATGAGTGAATTGGAGCGCCATTATGCATTTCCTTCAGGGGACAATGGCATTATTCGCTTTCCTTATTTAATGAAGCTGCCTGAAAATTTAGCTGATTTTGATTTGGAAGAATTTAATGCGTCGATTAATGATGATTAAAGCGCGTGTTAGGGGCTGAGTAGAAAGCTCAGACTGAGCGCGATAATGGGGTACTTAACGATGCAACATCAGCTTTATTTTTGTTTTTGTCTGGTTTAACTTTGTACTTATCTACTTTATTTTTCCTCTTCCTCTGGTAAAGTCAATATCAATACTAAAATTCTACATAGATGCAAAAAACTAAAATGGCTGAAATATTGTTTAGAGATCAAGGCATAATTTAAAATAAAATACCCAGTATGACAAAATATTATAAAAATGTATCACGATTTGATTTCAACTAAATGAGAATTACATTACAATTATGGGGTTTAAAAATCCATGTCTAGATATACATAAATAGAGGACGTATCTGTGAGCAAAGACACTATCATCGCCCTACATGCAGAGCACCAAGGTCGCTGGAAAAACCGTGAAGAAATCGCGGAACGTATGATTGCATTAATCGGTCAATTATACCGTGAAAAAAACATTGTGACTTCTGTGTACGGTCGTTCTTTAGTGAACCGTTCAGTAATTCAAATCCTTAAAGCGCACCGTCGTACACGTATGATGGATGTTGAGCTTTCTGTTGTACATACTTTCCCTATTTTAGAAGCTTTAGCGAAATTAGATAATATCGGTTCTGCTGAAGTTGATTTAGGTAAACTTGCAGTTGAATATAAAGAAAAGGGTGGCGATATTGATGCATTTGTTGCTCAAGCTGTTCAATCTTTAGATGGTCGTCCTGCGCAAGTTGAGCCTAAAGATGTTGTTCTTTATGGTTTTGGTCGTATTGGCCGTATTTTAGCGCGTTTAATCATTAGCCAATCAGGTCTTGGCCGTGGTTTAAGCCTTAAAGCGATCGTTGTACGTAAATCATCTGATGGTGATTTAGAAAAACGTGCTTCATTGTTACGTCGTGACTCAATTCATGGTCCATTTGCAGGAACAATTTCTGTTGATGAGCAAAATGAAGCAATCATTGCAAATGGTAACTTTATCAAAGTGATCTATGCGTCTAGCCCTGCTGAAGTTGATTACACAGCTTATGGTATCGACAATGCACTAGTGATTGATAACACAGGTAAATGGCGTGATATCGATGGTTTATCTCAACATCTTAAATGCCCTGGCGTAAGTCGTGTTGTGCTTACAGCGCCTGGTAAAGGTGACATGAAGAATGTCGTGTTTGGTGTTAACCAAGCGGACATCATTGATTCAGACAAAATCATTTCTGCTGCAAGCTGTACCACTAACGCGATCACACCAGTTTTAAAAGTGTTAGAAGACAAATATAAAGTGATCAATGGTCATGTGGAAACTGTTCACTCATTTACAAATGACCAGAACTTGATCGATAACTATCACAAAGCAGATCGTCGTGGCCGTGCTGCAACACTGAATATGGTTATTACAGAAACAGGTGCTGCAAAAGCTGTTGCGAAAGCATTACCTCAGTTACAAGGTAAATTAACAGGTAATTCAGTACGTGTTCCAACACCAAACGTTTCACTTGCTATTCTTAACTTAACACTTGAGAAAGAAGTAGATCGTGAAGAAGTGAACGAATATATTCGTCAAATCTCGATCAACTCTAACCTTCAAGGTCAAATTGGCTATACCAACTCTACAGAAGTTGTATCGTCTGACTTTATTGGTTCGCGTACAGCGGGTGTATTTGATGCACAAGCAACAATTACTTCTGGTAACCGTTTAACAGCTTACGTTTGGTACGATAACGAAGTTGGTTATAGCTGCCAAGTATTGCGTATTGCTGAGCAAGTATGTGGCGTAAGCTATCCGAAAGTACCGGCTGAAACAAATGCATAATTTGTAAGAGTCGTCGAAAAGGAGCTTCAAATGAAGCTCCTTTTTTTATATTCAAAATTGATGATATATGGTTAAATTCAAATGAAAATTACTATTTGTCTCAGCAATTGGACTAAAAACATTTGATTAAGAAATTAGAGAAAATAAAATGAAAACAAAAATCTTATGCATCATGATGTTATTTACTTGTTTTGCTACACATGCAAAATCCTTAGAATTACGTCCTTTATTAAAAGATCGTTTTGAACAAAACTGTGCAATTCGGCAGCAATATGATTTTCATAATGAAAATACAGAACTGATTGCACCACTTGAACACTATACGATTGATGTAAAATATGTGGATAAACAGGTTTATGACTCAACCACTTATAAATTAAAAAATGTCACTTATGCTGGCATTCCTATTCGCAAAATAGAATTTAGTTTTGGTCGTCCAGCGCAACAATACAATGAATATTTATATTTTGATCTGAGCACTACAGCAGCAAAGCAGCGATTTAAAACTCTAAAATTCAATCAAAATCATGAAAAAGGCGATGTGAGTGTTGAGTATAAAAATAATACAGCAATTGTGCAGTGCTATTGGTTAGCTGATTTTTCGAAATAATCCGTAGATTAGATATCAATTGTTTATTAATTAAACAAAATTCTTCGACTTTTATACATAAAAACGCATATTAATTCACATAAGTATTTAAAATAAAAAATAATTAAGGATAAAAATTAAGGACAGGATTTTGCAGTTGAAGCAAGTTATGGCAGGAGTTGCCTTTATTCTTATTGCTACAGTGTGTGGTGTATTGATTGCAATCTGGGTATTTAAACATTTTAATATTTATATTCCACTTGAAAATCAAGCTGTACGTATCGATTTAAAAGAGCCTTTACAAGCCAAAGTACAAATTCATGACGCATTAGATGTGGATGTCAAAGGAAAAGTGAAAGCTGAAATTCCTATTCATGAAAAGCTAAACTTACCGATTACACAAACCTTAACCCCACATGTGTATTTTGATAATGAAGTCCCAATTCAAACCACAATTCCTGTGAATGAAGTGATCAAAATCAATCAGGATATGCCGATTGATACCAAGGTTAAAGTCACTGTTTTAGGCAAAGATATTACTTTACCGTTAAAAGGGAACATCCCGATTCATATGGATGTGCCGATTAATTTACAAGTACCACTCAACCAAAATATTCATTTAAAGTTTGATGCCCCTGTAAAGGTCTTACTTAAAGAAAATTTACATGTGCCACTTGATGCGACATTAAAAACCAATATTCCAATTCAAGGCCACCTCAATGTTCCAATTAAATCAGCACTTCAAGCAACAGTAGATGTTCAAAACACATTACCAGTAAAAATTGAAAAAGGGCAGCTTAAAATTCCGCTCAATAGTTTAAGGCTATCACGTCGCGATCATCTGCCTGTAGAACCACAACAACCACAGTCCGAAGCTTTAAAATAGGGTGGTATGGAAATGTGGATCTTTAAATCTATACGAAATTTGTTGTTCACTTTTATCAGCGTCGTATTGCTCATTGCGCTGTGCGTTTGGTTATATTTGAATATTCATGCCTCAATGCAGGTTTCTGCACAAAGCGCACAAATTCAATTGTCGAAATCTTTACCGACAAAAATCCATGTGGGGAATTATTTACAAACACATGCACAAGGTGCTTTAGATACTGAGTTGACGATTGACCGTGAATTGGCTTTACCTTTAAAAGGCAAATATTTGGCTAATTTAAGTTTTGTTGTGACAACGCCGATTGAGGTTGAGCTTGATTATGAGACTGATATTCAGATTGAAACGCTAATGCCATTAGAAACAACTACGGACTTGGTTTATCAAAATAAACTGTTGCCTCAATTTCCTTTAAAAGTGGATATTCCGATTAAACTTTCGGTGCCATTTAAGTTAAAACGACGATATCAAGTCCCGATCAAGATTATGTTTGATGGACCGGTTTATTTAGAATTTGATGAAGTGATTCATTTATATGTTAAGCATAAACTTAAGCCAATACTGAATATTAATGATCCAATGACGATGAAAAAAATTGCGGTGTTCCGTGCAACCATGTACAACACAGAAAGGCAGTCCCTCGCAGATCTAGAGATGAATATCGATTTCCCTATCAAAAATATTCATCCTTAATTACTCAGTATAGCATGGGCTTAAATTTTGTATTTAAGCCCATGCTCATCTTTAAAATACCTAAAATAAAGCTTTAACCTGATCCTGAATATGCGTTGTTTTACGACCAATCAAATGTTCCAAGTCTTTACTTTCACTATACATTGCACCATTTACAGTCTGTACATCTGCATCAACAATAACCGTTACAAGTGCTTGGGGTAATCCTGCTGTGAGAAGCGCCTGAGTATAATCTTCTGGGCTGATATCTTGATACTGTACAGTTTTACCTGATGCCAAAGCGATATAAGAGGCTAAATCTGCAAGGGTAAAATGATTTGAACCTGCAAGCTCATAGGTTTTATTTTCATGTCCTGAGGAAGCAAGGACTTTGGCTGCAGCTTCAGCATAATCTAAACGAGAAGCTGAACTGATTTTTCCATTTTGAGCACTGCCGTAAAGCGTTCCTGTTTCCGCAGTATGCTTAACGTTACCAAGATAATTTTCGCTATACCAATTGTTGCGTAAAAACGTATATTTCAAACCACTTTGCAGAATAAGTTCTTCTGTTTCACGATGTTCTTGCGCTAAACCGAGTAGGTTATCTGTTGCATTGAGTAAGCTGGTATAGGCAATGTGTTCAACTTTGGCTGCGACTGCGGCATCTATAACTGCTTTATGTTGTGGGGTACGACGACCAATTTCATTGGCTGAAATTAAAAGTAATTTATCTACATTGTGTAAAGCAGGTATTAATGTTTCAGGTTGATCATAGTTAAATAGGCGAAGTTCAATCCCTTGTTGTTTGAGCGACTGTGCTTTATCTATATTTCGAACCAGCGCCACAATATTTTCAGCAGCAGTATGTTGAAGTAAGGCTTGGATCACCAATTGTCCAAGTTGACCCGTTGCGCCTGTAATTGCGATTTTCATAAATTCACCTTTAAATATGATTTAAATTGGATGTTTTTTAAACTTGATGTTATTATCATAATCATTAAACTTACTATATGTAAGTACGTACCTAAAAGTAAGCTAATTACTGTGTAGAGAGAATTTATGAGCATCTATGCTTCAAGTGATTTAATTGGTCAAGTTTTATCCAGTCAGTGCCCATCTAGAGAAATATTGGAGCATTTAACCAGCAAATGGTCTGTATTGGTTTTACGTTGTTTAAATGATGGTGTGCAACGTTTTAGTGAACTGCGCAATCGAATTGAGGGGATCAGCGAAAAAATGCTGGCACAGACATTAAAAGTGCTTGAGCAAGATGGCTTTATATTGAGAACGGTTTACCCTGAAGTACCACCGAAAGTAGAGTATCAATTGACGATTTTAGGTGCACAAGCGGCTGAAAAATTAAACTATTTGATTGGTTGGATCGAGCGCAGTTTGCCCGATATCTTAGAGAATAAACAAAGATTGCAAAAGTAAAACTCAGTTGATTTTATACTCACCAAGAACTTGATCGCTAAGTGAGTATATTGGAAGGGAGGAAGGTCTTATTGTTGAGGATGATTCCCTTTTGCCGCAGCTTTTAAAGAGACTAGTCCTGTCATGATTGCACCAATGGTGGCTAAGAACATATCCTTATGTGCATCCCATATATCACCTTGTTGCCCATTGTAGTTTTCAGCTTCTTCTGGAGATAGGCCAATGGCAATCCACCATTCAATCCATTCATAAAATAAACTGGTTGCCATAACAAATTGAATGACCAATAAAAATAAGGTTTTAGGCTTTAAGCTTGGTAACCAGACTTGGAAAATTCGGTAGAAAAATGGGTAAAGGAGTAAACCATAGAACAAGTGTACAAAGCGGTCAAACATGTTACGTGTCCAACCCATTGCTTGATTGAGATCAAAATGTAAGTATTTGATTGACCAATCATTATAAGGCACATAAGAATAAAGATAATGTGCTGCAATGACATGAATCACCAAGAAGAGGATATACAATAAAAATGATGAAAATGTCAGCCCTATTTTCTTTAGACAGAAAAACAGGGTAATCAGCATGAGCAAGGTGCCAATCTGATGCAGCATGTAGGATGGATATTCTAAAGGATTGATACTGGCAAGAATGATTGCGATTGCAAGAATAGCAAGAACAAGCCAATGTTTTTTTGTTAAGGCATGATAAATCATTATGATATTTTCTAAAAATTATTACTGCGCATTGTAATCAAAAAGCAAAAAAATGCGAAGCATTGGCTTCGCATTTTTAGGTCTTTTAGAAGATTAAAAGCTTAGATTTTATCAATCAAATCTTTAATTTGTTTGGCTTGATCCGCAGCATTACCCGTGTAAGTTGCAGGGGTCATTTCAGCCAAACGTGCACGATCAGCAGCAGGTACAGCTTCAAGTTCAGTGCCATTGACAAAATCAACCATCATGTCACGTGTCATCGCTTGACCACGAGTCAATGCTTTTAATTTTTCATATGGTTTTTCAACTGCATAACGGCGCATTACAGTTTGGATTGGTTCAGCCAATACTTCTTGAGCATGATCAAGGTCTTCAAGAATACGTGCTGCATTAAGTTCAAGTTTACCAATACCTTTTGAACATGCTTCAAAAGCAATTAAACTTTGTGCCAAGCCAACACCCATGTTACGTAATACAGTCGAGTCGGTAAGATCACGCTGCCAACGAGAAATTGGTAATTTTTCGCCTAAGTGCGCTAATACTGCATTGGCAATGCCCAAGTTACCTTCAGAGTTTTCAAAATCAATTGGATTGACTTTGTGAGGCATTGTAGAAGAACCGACTTCACCTTCTTTTAAACGTTGTTTAAAGAAGCCTAAAGAGATATAGCCCCAAACGTCACGGTTAAAGTCGATCAGAATTGTGTTAAAACGACGTAAAGCATCGAACAATTCAGCAATGTAATCGTGTGGTTCGATTTGAGTTGTGTAAGGGTTGAAGGTTAAACCGAGTGATTCAACAAATGCTTGCGAGTGAGCAGGCCAGTTGATTTCAGGATAAGCAGAGTAGTGCGCGTTGTAGTTACCTACCGCACCATTAATTTTGCCTAATAATTCAACTTGTTTAAACTGTTTGATTTGACGCGCTAAACGATATGCAACGTTGGCCATTTCTTTACCCAAAGTAGTTGGGCTCGCAGTTTGACCATGGGTGCGTGATAGCATTGGTTGTTCTGCATGTGTTTCAGCTAAAGCCACAATAGAATCAACAATTTGTTGCATAGCAACAACTAACACTTCACGACCATTTTTCAACATCAAAGCGTGAGAAAGGTTGTTGATGTCTTCTGAAGTACAAGCAAAGTGAATAAATTCGCCTGCATTTTTAAGCTCATCAATATGTGCAATTTTTTCTTTTAAGAAATATTCAACCGCTTTTACATCATGGTTAGTGGTGCGTTCAATCTCTTTAATGCGGTTGGCATCATCTTCAGAAAATTGAGTAACAATCGTATCTAAAGCGGTATTGGTTGCAGCAGAAAAAGCTGGAACTTCTGTGATTTCAGGACGATTTGCAAGCGCTTGTAACCAACGCACTTCAACAGTCACACGAGCATGGATTAGACCAAACTCAGAGAGGTAGGGGCGTAATGCATCACATTTGCTTGCATAGCGTCCATCTAGTGGAGAAAGTGCGGTTAAAGCGTTCATAAAGATTCCTTAAATTTTGGAATTAGAGCGAATGGCGTAACTCGAACAGTATCAAATTAAACAACCTGATATTGTAATCGAGCAAGATCTTGAATATCTTGAAGAAGTTTGCGTTTGCTAAAGATCATATTCCATGAGCTTCCACCTAATTGACGCCATAGGTGAGCCATTTGTAAGCCTGTGAATAAACTGGCACGGATACGATTGGTATGTGCAGAGTCTTTGAAGGCTTCTGCATTACCACGGACTAGAATTCGGGGGTTAATTTGACCAGCAGTGTCGACATAGGTCTGTGCTAAATTGGCAATGATACTTGGATGTAAGTAGTTATTATCAAAAAAAGACAGCTGTTTTAATATTTTTTGTTGAGATTGTTCAATAATTTCAACAAACTTTGGATTGCTATAAACTTTTTTTTCCAAGGCCAATAATGACATGGCATAAGTCATTGGCAGTTTTGCATTGGCAATTTTAGGAATTCTAGATTTCGGTGATGCTGAGAAAGGTTGTGTAATGCTACTTTCTAAAGTTTTTAAACCTAAGGAAATGTCTGCCAATTGATTGAAGAAGTCTAAAGTTTGACCTGATGAATTGGCAGTGGCGCGTATATTGAGGCTGGCTTTGATGAGCTGTTCAAAATAGAAATTACCACTTTCACCAATACTTTGACGCCCTGACATTGCAGTCATATGCGTCAGCTGTGTTGCTTGAAACACAGCTGCTAACGCCAAAGCTCGGTTTTGGCGTTGATTCAAAGTTTGAGGCTGTTGAAAGGGCAACTCAACCATGCCTAAATTCCTTTAAATAATTTTTAATCATTACTCAATAAAATCTGGTTTTGGTGCATTGGTATGATGAATCACACCCCCACCTAAACAGACTTCATCGACATAGAAAACAACACTTTGTCCCGGTGTTACGGCACGCTGTGCTTCATCAAATTCGACACGAACACCATTTGGCGTGTTTGCATCTTTATAAATTGTACATGCTTGATCAGGCTGACGGTAACGAGTTTTTGCCGTGCATCGGAAACCTGTGTCTGGAATTGCTTGTTCACCCGCAACCCAGTCAATTGTTTCAGACCATAAAATGGTACTCTGCATCAGTGGATGTTCATGACCTTGTCCAACCACAAGACGATTACCTTCAATGTCTTTATGTAGAACAAACCAAGCACCTTCTTCTGCGCCTTTGAGTCCACCTAAACCAATACCACCACGCTGACCGAGCGTATAGTACATTAAGCCGTGATGATCACCAACCTCTTTTCCTGTATCTAAGACAATTTTCCCAGGTTGAGCAGGTAAATATTGTTTTAAGAAGTCATTAAAACGGCGTTCACCAATAAAGCAAATCCCAGTGGAATCTTTTTTCTTGGCAGTGGCTAAACCCAGTTCTTCCGCAATTTTACGTACTTGTGGTTTTTCAATCTCACCAACAGGGAACAAGGTCTTATTGATTTCACGACCATGAACCGCGTGAAGAAAATAAGTTTGATCTTTGTTATTGTCTACACCACGTAATAAAGGCGCATATTGATCACCTTTTGAATTGGTGGTTGTTTCGCCACGACGACAATAATGTCCAGTTGCAATAAAATCCGCGCCTAAATTGACAGCATGATCTAAGAATGCACGGAATTTAATTTCTTTATTACACAAAATATCTGGGTTTGGTGTACGACCAGCGGCATATTCTGCTAAGAAATGTTCAAAAACGCGATCCCAATATTCCATTGCAAAATTTGCAGTATGGAGTTTGATCCCAATTTTGTCACACACCGCTTGTGCGTCAGCAAGGTCATCCATTGCGGTACAATATTCCGTGCCATCATCTTCTTCCCAGTTTTTCATGAAAAGCCCTTCAACTTGATATCCTTGTTGAAGTAAAAGTGCAGCAGAAACAGATGAATCTACACCACCCGACATACCGACGATGACACGTTGTTGCATAGGATTAGGCATCCAAATTTGAAATTAAAGGAGAGTTTTGGTGCTCATAGATGAGCGAAAGTGGGTATTTTTGCCCAGAAAGTGCATCTTGTACAGCTTTAATGACCAAAGGACTTCTGGCGCGAGCAGATTCAAGCAGTTCTTCAAGCGTCATCCATTGTGGACCAATGATATCTGTATCCAGTTGTGCGTCTGGAAAGTATTCAGTCACATGTGCTAAAAAGCAAAATCTAAAATAAGTGCGGTCTGGAAACATGGGTGGGGTATAGGTATAGATCCCCAGTAATGAATTGATTTCTACTGCATATCCTGTCTCTTCCATGGTTTCACGTAACGCAGCTTGAATAATAGTTTCACCACATTCAACATGCCCAGCGGGTTGATTGAACACAGTATGGCTTACACCTTCAGTATATTCTTCTACAAAAAGAAATTTTCCATCTTTTTCTACAACTGTCGCAACAGTAACGTGGGGTGTCCAAGCGGTCATGACCAGCACCAAGGGAGATAAAGCATTATTCTACAAAATTTAGCACGTGGTGGCTATGTTCATGCGGATTTTCTTTGATCATCCTAAGCGGACATGTATCGACAATATGCTCAAAATACTTCTGGGCAAGTTTGCTTATCTTGCATTTGGAGTTGAAATCTCAGCGCTTTAACTGATTAATCTATTATTTTATATCAGCTTGTTGTAGGTCAGAATATTTCACATAAAAATTACCATATAAACTGATGTATTTGGCTCTATCGATGCAGCTCAATATACTACTGGAATATTCATGTGCAGATGTGTTAAGTGTTATATGCGATATGTTTGTATGATTATTGGACTTAATATCCAACACAGAATTAAATACATTCGCTATTTACAGGTGTACACCACTCAAACATAAAAGACTTTATTTGTTTGAATCTACTGTATCGTCGAATGTTTTTTGGATAGAATTAAAAGACATTGGCTATAAAAGATAGTCAAATCAAAAAAGCTTGAATTGGGGCTTGATCAAGCAACGTTTTATACAGGTAAAGCCAGTTCTTGTTTTAAGATCGCTTAGCCATTCCAATTCTTGGGCATACAATAGGATTTAAAAAGTATGATAAAGAAATTATTATGTATACCTTTAGGTGTATTGCTGATCACTGGGTGTGCTTCAAATCCTAATGACGCCACTTCCAATGTAGGTACACAGGGATTATTAATTTGCCAGCCAAGTGAACTTTGTCCAATCGTCACTGTGGTGTGGAATGAGACACATAAAGACTTTTTAAAGGTAAAACTTAGCTTAAATAGCGCCTATACCAAATATAATATTGAAAAAGTTGTATTTAGTGATGGTGCAAAAAGTCACTCATTTAATGTGATTGGGCCAACTGAAATTGATTTTGCATTTAAAGCAAATCGTTCACGTAACAGTGTGCTTATTCCAGTCAACCTAATGGGGGACTTCAAAGGCTCGCAAAATATCTTTATGGAAATACATACAGATCAAGGTGTGATTACCCGCTATATTTTAAAAGACAATGTCAAAGCACCAGTATTTGAAGAATTAACCAAATACTACAAGGTCTCTGAATAGCGGTTTGATCCAAAATGTAATGCCTAATTCCACTGTAGTTCAGTGGAATTAGATTTAGTTGAGCAACATGTATTCAAATAACAAATACGCTTTTAAGCATGCCTAGGTATTTGCTTTAATCCTATGGTTAATCGTTCGCTTCTAAATAATGATTTGCTACTTTGACATAGTGTCTTGCTGAATAAGGCAAAAATTCCTTTTCTTTGTCAGTTAAAGGGCGAACCTTTTGCACTGGGCTTCCTACATAGAGATAACCACTTTCTAAGCGCTTACGCGGTGGAACCAGTGAGCCTGCACCAATCATGACATCATCTTCAATCACCACATCATCTAGAACAATTGTATTAATTCCCACTAAAACCCGGTTGCCAATGGTACAACCATGTAAGGTGACATGATGTCCAATGGTCACATCTTCTCCAATCACTAAAGGTGAGCCATTGGGTTTAGCATCATTTTTATGACTGACATGTAACATGCAATGGTCTTGTACATTAGAATAACGGCCAATTTTAATGTGATTGACATCCGCACGAATCACCGCAAAAGGCCAAACCGATACATTCTCCGCCAAAGTTACTTCACCGATTACAACCGAGAGATCATCGATATAACAGGTTGAATCAATTTTAGGATGATGGCCTAAATACGAACGAATATTTTTTTTCATGTTGGCTTCCATGTCAAAAGCAAAATTTAACCAGTGTATTTTTACCGAGTATAAATTAAAAAGGCATCCAAATCTGTGATCAGGATGCCTGTGCTTTAGTCTAATAAATTCAATATTAGGTTTAAGCGAATAACTTAGAACAAGTTGCTAAAGAACATTTTGATATGGTCGATCAAACGAGAGAAGAAGCCTGCTTCTTCTACAGCTTTTAACGCCACTAATGGTTTTTCAGCAATCACTTTACCATCTAAAGTTGCTGTTAATTTACCAACAACTTGACCTTGTTTTAATGGTGCATTTAAGTTGGGTTGAACAGTGACTTGTGTTTTGATGGCATTGGCTTGACCTTTAGGCATGGTCACATTGAAGTTTTCAGCTAAACCAATTTGTACATCATTTTCTTTACCAAAATAAACTTTTGCTTTAGCAAGCACTTGATTTGCAGGTTGAACACTGACTGTTTCAAAGTTTGAATAACCCCAAGCTAACAATGAGCGTGTTTGGCTGGCACGTTCATTCATCGATGGTGCACCAAAAATCACAGAAATCAAACGCATTGGGCCGCGTTTTGAAGATGTGGTTAAGCAATAACCTGCTTCATCGGTATGACCTGTTTTTAAGCCATCAACACTTGGGTCGGTATACAGTAAGGCATTACGGTTACCTTGTTTAATCCCGTTGAAGGTAAATTCTTTTTCAGAATAAATAGGATAATATTTTGAACTGTCATGAATGATATGTTTAGCAAGTACCGCCATATCTTTTGCAGTTGAGTAATGACCCTCAGCAGGCATACCCGTTGCATTGATAAAGTGTGTATTGACCATACCTACACGTTTGGCTTCTTGGTTCATTGCATAGGCAAATGAACCCTCATTACCTGAAATATGTTCAGCCATTGCTTTAGATGCATCATTACCCGACTGGATAATAATGCCTCGTAACATTTCTAAAACTGTTGCAGTACCATTTAACGGCACATACATACAAGATTCAGTACTGCTACCACGACACCATGCAGACTCATTCATACGAACTTTTTCACTTTCGGTCAGTTCGCCTTTAAGAAGTTTTTGCTCAATGATGTAACTCGTCATCATTTTCGTCATCGAAGCAGGTGCTAATTTTTCATTTTCATTCTTCGATGCAAGAATTTGACCTGTCTCATAGTCCATTAAGACATACGATTTATTATTTAATTCTGGCGGAGTGGTTAAGACGGTTGCTGCATAAGAAAATGAAGGTAAAAGTAATAATGCAGCAATGGCGCTTTTTCGAGTCATTCTAGGTCGTTCCAATCGTTATATGAGCACAAACAGGCTAGCATTTTAGGGCAAAGCAAAGCCGACTTCTATAAGGAAAGTCGGCTTATTTCTTACTTATTGTAACTAATTCAATATTTGTTGGATAAATTGCAGAAATCGTTATGACTGATAGTTACTAATGTCATTACAAATTGCTGTGTTTTCAGTATCACCCGCTTTTTTAGCATCACTTTTTGCTTCTTTTAAAGCTCTTTGGAAATCTTTTTGCTTGGAAAGTGATTTTAAGGTTGCTTTAGGATCTTTGTCATTTGGCATATAGTCTTTAAGCAAGTGATCAAAACCTTTATTAAATGCAGCATCTGTTTTGATTAGACTTGGGCAGATATCCGACAATACATAAATTGCAGCCAATTCTTCTTTAGAGACTTGTTGCTGGGTGACTTCGATTTTGTCAGATGCGGCAAAAGCATGGCTCATAAATAAACCACTTGCTGAAACAAGGCTTAATGTAAGCATTTTTAACGTCATACGCATAAATAACCTAATCAATTTTTAATTTGAGAATCTGCATAGATTAAACGTAAAAACTGTGAAAAATATAGAGAAAGCGTATCGATGTTGTAGATTTATTTGAAATTTTCGCACACTGAACAATGCAAAAGATGTCAAAAAAGGATTTTTTAACATCGCATTGGGGGGAGGTTTTTTTATTTTATTTTAGTGTGGAAGTTCAAGTACATCTGCACATACTGCTTTGTGTTCAGCTTGATCAACTTCTTTGGCACTGGTTTGTGCTTCTTTGAGTACAGTTTGGTATTCTGGATCTTGTTGAAGCTGAGTCAATGTTGTAGGTTTGGACAAATCCTTTAATAAGGTTTGGGTTAAACTTGCAATTTTAGTTTGAAATGCAGGGTTGTTTCCAATTAACGCTGGGCAAACATCGGCAAGCACCTGTGTTGCGGCAATATCTTCTTTCGCAATTCGATCAGATTCTTGTGAAGTTAATGTTTCTGAAAATGCAGATTGTGCACAAAGTGTGATGAGTGCGATAGAAATAGTATGAGTAAGAGAACGTGTAATCATCTTTATAGTCACAAATTAGATTTAAAATTGAGTAAGTAACTATATATAATTGTTCAATAAATTTGAATTAAATTACTCAGTAGTCATTTAATAATTTTTAGTCAGAGAACCTTTTAGTGAATATTTTAATTGCCAATGATGATGGTGTTTTTGCACCAGGTATTCAAGCTTTAGCAAAAGCATTACGACCTCTAGGTCGAGTTGTTATTGTTGCGCCAGAAAGTGAGCGCAGTGGTTATTCAAGTGCATTAACCCTAGATCGGCCACTTCGACCGATTCAAGTTGCACCAGATATGTGGGCAGTCAATGGGACACCTGCTGATTGTGTTTATTTGTCCATGAATGGTTTATTTGATTTTGAGTTTGATTTAGTTGTCAGTGGAATCAATAGTGGGGCGAATTTAGGTGACGATGTCCTTTATTCTGGAACCGTAGGGGCGGCATTTGAAGGACGTTTGATGAAACAGCCTGCAATCGCAGTTTCATTGGCAGGCAGTAATGTACGTTCCTATGACAACCCTGAAGATTATGCGCAAGCCGCAAATTGGGTTTACAGCTTTATTGCCAAAGGCCTACCCGAGCTGCCTCCACGACATATCTTAAATATCAATATCCCCGATGTCGCAGAAATTTTAGGGGCTCAAATTACATACCAGGGGCGTCGAATACAATCAAAACCGATGACCAGTCAGGTTGACCCGCGTGGTCGTCAAGTCTATTGGATTGGTTTGGCGGGTGAGGCGGTGACAGTTCCGCAAAAAAACGCACAAAACCTGCAATCTGACTTTTTTGCCATTGCCAATGGTTGCGTCAGTATTACCCCAATTCAGATGGATGCAACCAATTACACAATTCTTGAAACACTACAATCACAACTCTCACATAGTCATTTTGATGTATGAGTGTTATAACTTTGTGAAAAAGCACTGTTAAACAGTGAAATGCGTGTGTATTTTGCTAATCTTAAGCAAATATTTTTAAATTTTAAGATTGTAGAGAGGGAAATCAATGCTTTTGGCTCGATCAACACTTCCAATTCAAATGCCTAAGCGATGGATGAAAATCATTTTGTCCACAATAGCAATCACCTCTACCATAGTGGTGACTGGGTGTGCATCGAAGCCTCAAATTAATAACCCTACACGTTATGCTGTTGCGCCTGACTATTACACAGTTCGTTCTGGTGATACCTTAAGTGCAATCTCTATGCGTTATGGTTTGAGTTATCTCAGTGTTGCTGAAATGAATGATATTGCTGCGCCTTATCGAATTTATGTAGGCCAGTCATTACGTTTGAAAAAAGGTGGGGGCAATGTCACTCGATCTACAACGAAACCGTTGACGAGCAATGAACCGCAAATTCAACGCCAAACGATTAAGTTACCAACACAGCAGCCGACGTCGCCAACTGGCACAACGACGGCTCAGCCAGTAACGCCGCCGCCTGTACAAACGACGACGACAGTACAATCAACCCAATTGAGATGGGTAAAACCATCAAATGGATCTGTTATTGCAAATTATAATATTGCGAATAATATTAAAGGAATACGTTTTGGAGGGAATCAAGGTGATCCAATTTTTGCCGCAGCGGATGGACAGGTGGTTTATGCTGCAGATGGATTAAAAGAATATGGTAATCTTGTCTTAGTAAAACATATCGATGGTTACATTACTGCATATGCTCATAACAGCAAAATGTTGGTGAAAAGTGGTCAAACTGTGACAGCAGGACAGAAGATTGCAGAGATGGGATCTTCAGGTGCTAGCAGTACCATGTTGGAGTTTCAGGTACGTTTAGATGGAAAACCGATAAACCCAGCAAATATTTTACCAATAAATTAAATATTTTAATGCAAAGTGTAATTTTCTTCGTATAATACAATGAGTTGTTTTGAACAAAAAAGTGTGAAACAGCTCATAATTTCAGAGGGAAATTTATGTTAGATCAACTTCGGGCAATGGGTGTATTTGCTTGTGTTGTTGAAAAAAGCTCTTTTAGTGGTGCCGCGCGTGACCTTGGCATTACGACTAGTGCGGTTAGTCAGCAAATTAGATCTCTAGAACATGAAATGGAAGTGACACTTCTACATCGTTCTACGCGAAAGCTGAGTTTAACTGAGGCTGGTCAAGCTTTTTTCCACAGTTGTCAAGAAATGCTCGCTGCCGCAGAGCGTGGAAAAATCCGCATTAATGAGTTGCGCGATGATTTAGTTGGGGATTTGCGTATTGCGACAACCCCGGAAATAGGGGCAACACATGTTGTTCCTGCTTTATCGCATTGGATGTCTGCACATAGAGGTTTGATGGTTCATTTTGAAGCAGATAACCAATATATCGACTTGATTCAAGAGCGTATAGATATTGCTATTCGCATGTCTTCAAAAATTGAAGATGCGAATAACTTGAGCTGTATGCCACTTGCACGAGTCGATCAGATCTTAGTTGCATCGCCAAGTTATTTAAATCAAACAGCGCCTATTTCACGTCCTGAAGATTTACAGAATCATGATTTGATTCCGATAAATATCATGAAAAATTCTCAACATTTTTCATTTCAGCATGGTGCAACAGGTGAAGTTGTTAATTTAGAAATGAAGCATCGCCTTCAGACAAATAACGTATTTGTTGCAAAATCATTGTGCCAACATGGGCATGGTATTGCGCGAATCCTTTATTTAGATGTGCAAAAAGAATTAATGAACGGAACATTGGTTGAAGTGCTTCCAGAGTGGAAATTACCAACTTTCACTTTAAGTGCTGTGACCTTAAAGCGTGAACAGCAGCCGATGAAAATTCATCGTTGTTTGGATGCTTTGAAACAATATTTTAGCCAGTTGCCTGGTGGTAGAATTTTCCAAGAAGCTTCATAAAGTTCTAATTCTAATAAGTTCTAATAAAAAAGCCGCTTTAAAGCGGCTTTTCTATATCTGCAATTTGATAAGCATTCATGACAAAACCAAAAGAGATTAACGGGTTAATCTCTTAAAGCATTTATTCACAATTAGGCAAGGAACTCTTTAATTGCAGGTACTAAGCGTTTTAATAGATCATCTGCTTGCTCATGATTCATATTCAAGGCAGGCAGTAAACGCACCACATTGCCTGAAGTAACGTTAATAATTAAATGATGCTTATCACGTGCAATGTTTACTAATTCGGCACAGTCTTTAGGTAATTCGATACCAATCATCATGCCGAAACCGCGCACAATCACATTTTGCTCCACAAGTTGAGCACGGAACTGATCAACCAGATATGCTCCAATTTCAGCAGCATTTGCAACGATATTTTCTTTTTGGATCAAGTCAATCACTGTGTAGACAACACGAGAGCCTAAATGCGTACCACTATAAGTAGAGCCATGATTTCCCGCAGCCAGTACTCCAACACCACGACCTTGTGTCATCACAGCACCGATTGGAAAACCATTTCCGAGGCCTTTTGCTGTGGTTAAAACATCTGGAATAATATTGGTATGTTGATAAGCAAAGTATTTACCGGTACGGCCATTACCTGTTTGAACTTCATCTAGCATCATTAACCAATTATGTTGGTTGCAAATACGACGAATATCTTCAAGGTAGCTAAAGCCTTGAGGTGCGGTATTGACACCACCTTCACCTTGGATCGGTTCAACCAAAATTGCCACAATGTCAGGATGCTGAATAGCGGCTTCTTCAATGGCTTCTACATCGCCAAAAGGCACACGAATAAAGCCTTCAACCAGTGGTGCAAAGCCTTCTTGAACCTTTTTATTGCCCGTAGCTGAAAGCGTTGCAAGGGTACGACCATGGAATGATTGATCCGCAACAATGATTTTTGGGTTGGAAACACCTTGTAAGTGACCAAATTTACGTGCAATTTTAATTGCACCTTCATTTGATTCTGCACCACTGTTTGAGAAAAAGATTTCTTCCATACCCGAAACTTCAGCCAGCTTTTGCGCTGCTGCAGTTTGCCAAGAGACTTCGTAAATATTGCTGGTATGGATTAATGTAGCCGCTTGTTCTGCTATAGCCTCTGCCAGCACAGGATGAGCATGTCCCAAGCCACACACGGCAATACCTGTCAATGCATCTAAATACTCTGTACCATTTTCAGTATAAAGATAAGAACCTCGTCCTCGGACAAAGCTGATCGGTTGACGGCTGAATACAGGCATCAAATGTGAAGGTTGATCAGTTTGTACCGGAGCGAGGGTGATGTTATTCATAACTAACTCTTATCTGTTAGGAGTGGAAAGGGTAAAGGATTATCTAACCAAAATATGCACAAGATTTAAAGCTTTAATATAAATAAAATTGGAAATAATCGTCTAGACATATTCTTTATTGTGGATTTAGGTATAATGCAGGCAGATGAGTTGAGGATTTAATCAATGACTGAACAAGCGCGTGATACAGAAGCGTTAATTCGCGATCAAATAGCTAAACATGCAGTACTTCTTTATATGAAAGGTACACCGCAATTTCCACAATGTGGTTTCTCTGCACGTGCAGTTGAAGCACTTAGCCAAATTGGTCGTCCATTTGCTTATGTAAATATCTTGGAAAATCCAGATATTCGTGCAACTTTGCCACAAATTGCAAATTGGCCTACATTCCCGCAATTGTGGATTCATGGCGAATTGATTGGCGGTAGCGACATTATGCTAGAAATGTTCCAAAATGGTGAATTAAAGCCATTGATTGAACAATATAGCCCAGCACCAGATGCTTAATAAGTTGATGATGTAGAAAAAGCACCGGAAGGTGCTTTTTTATTGGCTAAGATTATTTTGTTTTCGCTTGGCTATGCTGATCTGCAGCCTAGACGAGATTACGTCATGACTGATGCGCTGTTTCAATGTTTGTTTTTTGCATATTGGGTTTTGATATTTAGTAAACCACCCAAATACATAAGACAAAGCTTTGAATATTCAAAGCTTTGTCTATTTAAGGTCTAACCAAGAAGCAATTTAAGCTGACTTGCGCTTATTTTGCTTTGCTGCAACTTCAGCTTGGTTTTCGTCAGTAATGATGCTTGTTGATTCAGCTTCTGCCTTTTTCGGTTTTTTCCCTTTGTTCTTTTTTTTCTTTTTCTTTGGCTTGTGCTCTATTTCAACACCATCTTCCAAGGCTTGCCAATATTCAAGCTGTGCCATCACTGCTGCATAGATTGAACCTTTGGTATAACGACCTTTTTTATCTAATGCCCCAACAGGTCGAGCCATTAAGATTTCTAAAGCTTGATCAATGGTGTCTATTGCATGTATATGGAATTGACCCTCATTGACAGCCTCAATCACATCATGGCGAAGCATTAAATGCTGCATATTTTGACGTGGAATAATCACCCCTTGTTTGCCTGTCAATCCTTGGAGTTTGCACGCATCGAAGAATCCTTCAATTTTTGCATTGACCCCACCAATAGGTTGAACTTGACCCAATTGGTTCATCGAACCTGTGATCGCCCACGATTGATCAATAGGTAATTGGCAGATTGCGGAAATCAATGCAGATAGCTCTGCAACCGTGGCACTGTCACCATCCACTTGACCATAACTTTGTTCAAAGGCGAGGGCAGCAGAGAAATGCAAAATCTGTTCACGACCAAAATGAGCTTTTAAGAAACTCGACATCAGCAAGACACCTTTGGCATGTAATGAACCACCAAGTTCTACACTGCGCTCAATATCTAGAATGTCACCACCACCTTGGTATACAGAAGCGGTTAAGCGTGACGGTAGACCAAACTCAACATCAGCATAGTGGATCACGGATAAAGCATTGATCTGACCTAAACGATGGCCGCGTGTCTCAATCAGTTGCGTACCACGTGACAAGTCTTGCCAATAAAGCTCTCTTAAATAGCCTAAGCGATATTGACGATGTTTTAGGGCAGTGTTGATATGATGAGAGGTGACTAACTTTTCATCTGATTGTGCAGCGTGATGATGAGATTCACGGATCAAGTCACCTAGGGTCAAAGCATGTAAAGACAATGAACTCTGGTCTTCAGCTTGGCGACTTGAATCTGTTAGTAATGCCGCCAATGCTGAGCGATCAAAAGGCAGTAATTTGTCTTGTTGAACATAGTCTGCAATCAGTTGCATATAGGCTTGTTCATTATCATCATTACGTTGCAGGGTATCGGTAAAATCAGCACGAATTTTAAAAACACTGCCTAATTCTGGCTCTAGTTCTAAAATTTCATAATAAATTTCAGGTTCTGCCAATAAAACCACTTTTAAGTTGAGTGGCACAGATGCAGGCTCAATTGAAATACTGCCAGTTAAAGTCAGCATGTGCTCAAGAGAAGATAGCTTTAATTGTCCTGATTTTAATGCACGTTTTAGCCCTTGCCATGCATAAGGCTGTTCTAACAGCTGTTCTGCTTCTAAAATTAAAAAACCACCATTGGCTTGATGCAATGAGCCTGGGCGAATCAGAGTAAAGTCGGTGGTGATGGTGCCGTTTTGCGTCAGCTGTTCAACATGTCCCAGTAAATTATAGTGTGTTGGGAAGTCTTCAAAAATAACTGGTGCACCAGAGTTTGGCTTATTGCTCACGACGACATTGGCTTGGTAACGTGAAGGAACTCGATTAAATAAAGCAGGAGAGAACTCTTCACCTTCTTGATCTAAAATCGTTTCAACATTTTCAATGATATCTGCTGCAAAATGTTTTAAGTATTGATCGAGTCCGTGTACGGTTTTAAATTTACTTAAAATCAAATCTATACGAGGAATCACCACTTGTTTGGCGATATCACGATTCAGTTCAGAAACTTGATCACGAGCATCATCTTCCAAATCACCTAACTGAAGGCCAAGCCGTTCAAGCTTTTTATCCATATAACGCATATTGGAATTAATTTCTGCGCGTTGTTTACTGTCGAGCGCATTAATATCTTCCTGTGACATTTCCAATACTTTGTCATCTTTGACATGGATTGGCACAAAAATATGTTCATCGTTACGATTAATCAGTTTTAGGTCAAGGTCTTCGCCTTCTTTGGTCAGTTCAACTAAAGCGAGTTGTTGCTCATTTCCCGTGATTTGACGAATACGTTCAATACGATTGTGATAGGTTTCAGCACTAAAGCGACGTTCAAGTTGCTTGAGAATGGTTTGCCATGCTTGGTGGATTAAGGCTTGAAACTTACTACCTTGGCCTGCTTGAAAACGCAGTGCAATCGGTTGTCGCGCATTTTTAAAATTATAAACATAGACCCAATCATCAGGCGTTTGCATGGTTTTGGCATGCTGCTGTAATAAACGCTTGATCATGGTTCTTTTGCCAAGACCTGCCGTCCCCACAGCAAAAATGTTGTAGCCTGAATAAGGTAAAGCAATCCCTGCTTCTACAGAGGCTCTGGCGCGATCTTGCCCTAAGAAATTATTTAAGGGCTTGATTCTCTTAGTTGACGTAGGAATCTTGCTTAGATTCGGGATATGCGTCAGTTGTTCTGATTTTAGTGCGGTTTGTGTCAACGTGTTTTGAATTTCCGTTTGATCAAAAGCAGATGGAAAAATCGTTTCAGTTTTTTGTATTGGGGTTGCAGTCGTCGTAATTGAAACAGTAGTAGAGCTTAATTGATCGTGTCTTTGGGTCACAGGTGAAATCCAAAACTTATATGGGTTGAAAAGTTAAAGGTATACAGGATTGGGGGTAAAGATCAAGCGCCAAAAGCGGAAATATCTGTAAAAGCGCTCATCAGTTGCATAAAAGTGATTGAAACTCTAAGCATTAAGCGGTTGAATAGCACTATTTCATTTTTCAGAAAATAACAACGCAATGACAACGCAACTATCTCAGCAATCAACTGAGCAGAATTCCACAGCAAAAAATGGGTGGAAATCTGCTTTTGCCGCTTTTATCGATCGGCGTGCTGCAATTATGCTCTTTCTTGGGTTTTCAGCAGGTATTCCTATTCTGCTCATTTTTTCAAGTTTATCTTTATGGTTAGGTGAGGCCGGAATTGAAAAAAGTGCAGTGACTTTTTTTAGTTGGGCCGCGCTGGGCTATTCTTTTAAATTTGTATGGGCACCGCTGATTGATGAATTACCCGTCCCGATACTCACCAAAAAATTGGGTCGGCGCCGTGCTTGGTTGTTGATTGCACAAGTACTGATTATCTGTGCGATCTGTATTATGGCGTTTTCTGATCCTGCTTTGGGCCAAAGTTATATTTACCAAATGGCTGTGGGAGCGGTATTACTGGGGTTTTCCGCAGCAACACAAGATATTGTGATTGATGCCTATCGAATCGAGCTGGCTGAAACCGAGATGCAAACGGTGTTGGCATCGACCTATAACGCAGGCTATCGTTTAGGGATGATTCTCGCTGGTGCGGGGGCTTTATTTCTTGCTGCTTCTTTGGGGACTGCAAAAGGGAACTATATTTATGAAGCGTGGAAATATACTTATTTAACGATGGCGCTGGTGATGCTAGTGGGTATTATCACCACTTTAGTGATCCGAGAACCTTTGGTTAATCGAGTTGATAAACACTATAAAAATATTGATTACTATCGTTTAGTTTTGGTCTTTATCTTGGCTGTGGCGAGTTTTGTTTGTTTATATATTTACTCCGATGACATGGTTCAATATCTGCAAGCGAGTTGGAAAGTCGAAGACAATTTGCTGAAGTTTTTAATGGAAGCGGTACGCTTTTTAGGCTCAGGCCTCGGTGCAATTCTTGTTGCAACATCGTTGATTCGTTTTGGTGTCGTCAATAAAAAGATGGCCTATGAGACTTGGGTTAACCCGATTGCTGATTTTTTTAAGCGTTATGGGGTAAAGCTGGCATTGGTTCTGCTGTTATTGATCGGTTTCTATCGAATTTCAGACATTATTGCGGGTGTTATTTCGAATGTTTTCTATCAAGATTTAAACTTCACCAAAGAACAAATTGCAGAAGCCGTTAAAATTTACGGAGTTATTTTTAGCCTATTGGGTGGTTTTTTAGGTGGCTTACTTGCACAACGCATGAACATTATGAAATTGATGTTTGTCGGTGCTGTTTTGGCAAGTTCAACCAATTTGATCTTTATTGGATTGGTGAAATCTGGTGCACCGATGCAAGCTGTATCTGTACAGATTGGCGATAAGAAATTTCAAGCTCAACCTGATGAAGTAGGCTATTGGAAAGTTTCTGTGCCTGGTCAGGACTTGTTAGGGGAAAATACCATTCATATCAAAGCAGCATTGGTTGATCAGGCTGTCGCGAATGAATATACGGTGCCCTATTTAAAAGAAAATGCCAAGCCCCAAATTCAATTGTTGCCTATTACCAGTGACAATCAATTGTCTGAAACAGAAGCAAAGCAAAGTATTGTGGTTAAGGGGCAGATTGCAGGAATATCTGTATCTGAGCTTAATCCAGATCAGCCGATTACCCTTAAACTCGATGGCAAAACATATCCTGCAAAATTAGATAAAGATGGTTTGTTTAGTGGTGCGATTGACGGTAAAGCCTTATATGCTTCTGGCTCAAAAAACGTGATCGCCGTGGTAAATTATCAACACGCACAAGCAGTATTAAGTACTCAACAAAGCTATCAATTAACAACGATAAAAAGTGATATCGATGTGGATATTCAACCACTTCCAGTGATTAAAGCCGATTCCTCTGCAGCCGTTGAAATTAAGGGTAAAGTGATTGAAAAATATAGTTCTGGTTGGCTGTATTTTGCCATTGTTGTCGATAATTTAGCTTCAGGTTTAGCTGGTGCAGCATTTATTGCGTTCTTGTCTAGTTTGACCAGTGTGTCATTTACAGCAGTTCAATATGCGATCTTTAGCTCATTGATGACGCTTACACCTAAAATTTTAGGTGGTTATTCTGGAACAATTGTCACCCACATTGGTTATCCTAAATTCTTTTTAATGACCACTTTAATTGGTATTCCGATTCTATTGCTTGTGTTATGGGTTGGAAGATTATTGCGAGAACATCAAGCACAAAAGGTGAGTCAATCCATCGAGTAAGCGACTGAATTACTCAAGATAGATTTATGATGATCACAAGAAGCCTATTTTATCTTATAGATAAAGTAGGCTTTTTTTATCAGAAGGTGGTTTGAATCATTGGATTGCTAACACATTCAAACAGCTTGCTCGAAAGATAAAGCTGTAGTGTTCAGCTAAAAATAAGCGGTTGTTGCTTAAAAAAAATCCAAAAGACGGCATCAATTGAGCAGCTGAAATATAGATAAATTGAAATATTGAACTGTATTGCCTATATTGGCAGATGATATCTGATCAAACAGGAAAATAAATCATGCGCATGTTGCATACCATGTTACGAGTAGGCAATTTAGAACAATCTTTAGCGTTCTATACTGAAGTTCTCGGTATGACATTACTTCGTAAACGTGATTATGAAGAAGGGCGGTTTACTTTAGCATTTGTGGGTTATGGTGATGAAGAACACCATACCGTGTTAGAACTTACCCATAACTGGGATACTGCAAGTTATGAATTAGGTAATGCTTATGGACATATTGCGATTGGTGTTGATGATGCCTATAAAGCCTGTGAAGAGATCAAAGCACGTGGTGGTAATGTGGTACGTGAAGCAGGTCCTATGAAAGGTGGTGTCACAGTCATTGCTTTTGTTGAAGATCCAGATGGTTATAAAATTGAATTGATCCAACAAGATCAAGATGCACGAAATAATTGATGATTTAAAAATGATGCAGGTCTAGTGTTTATTTGGCAAAGACATATCAATAAAGATCTTTCATAAATCAAAAAATGATCATGTAGAGTGAATTATATTGGTATTGAAAGTTCTTCCTCCCTCTGGGAGAAGGTTAGGATGAGGGTGCTTTTATGTTGATTTATGGTTTTAAAAAGCACTTATGAAAGAAGTCTAATAGACCTTAAATTAACTTGATATGTGTCGTAAATAAATAGTGAACATTTAGCCAAATGAGTAGCTTTATTTATTTCGCTCAGTAAGATTGAATTTTACCCGATAGTAAAATTTAACTACTGGGCTTTTTCATGTTTAAAATACAGGACGTTGCTTATGAAAATGTTGAAATTATTAGCATTGGATCGCTTTACGATACTTTTAATCGCGATGGTGGTTTTAGCTTCTATTTTACCGATTTCAGGTCAGGCAGCGCTTATCTTTGGAAAAATCACCACAATTGCGATTGCAATTTTATTTTTCCTACATGGCGCAAAATTATCACGTGAAGCCGTGATTGAGGGGATTTTGCATTGGAAATTGCATGGATTGGTTTTTGCTTTTACCTTTTTAGTTTTTCCTTTATTGGGACTAATGGCAAAACCTGTGCTTGAACCTTTGTTGGGTCAACAGTTGTATTGGGGTTTTCTGTTTATGTGCTTTTTGCCATCGACAGTACAATCGTCAATTGCATTTACCTCTGTTGCAAAAGGGAGCGTGGCAGCAGCTGTATGCAGTGCCTCATTTTCAAACCTGATCGGTATGTTTATTACTCCGATTTTGGTGAGCATATTTATTTTCGGTCAATCTAAGCATAATTACGATCCAACTTCTTCTATTATCGAAATCACCTTGTTGTTGTTGGTTCCATTTGTTCTAGGGCAGGTATTACGCCCTTATGTATTTCCATTGATGCAGAAAATGCCAAAGATCGTCAAAGTTTTTGATCAAGGCTCGATTTTGATGGTGGTCTATGGTGCATTTAGTGGGGCTGTGGTGGCAGGTTTATGGCATCAGGTCAGCTTATCTACATTGATTTATCTCACCTTGGCATGTTCGATTCTACTTACGGTGATTATGCTATTGGCGTTGTATGTTCCAAAATGGCTTGGATTTAGCAAGGCAGATCAGATTTCAATCTTCTTCTGTGGATCGAAGAAAACCCTTGCCAGTGGTGTGCCTATGGCGCAGATTTTATTTATTGGGCAGCCTTTAGGTATGATTGTGTTACCGATTATGATTTTCCATCAAATCCAGTTAATGGTTTGTGGGGTGATTGCAAACTACTGGTCTAAGCAAAAGCATTCTGACGAATAAATTAGTATCGATTGTTAATTGATTGGCTCGCAATTTATAAATATTTCGAGTATAATCTTGCCCACTTGTTGTGCTTAGCTCTGACGCTTATAGTCTCGGTGGGCCAAAAGAAATGGTCTGTTGTGGTGTTAACCTGCTGGTTTTTAATTTAAATCTGCTTTCCTCAAAGTTTTATTAGATTTTGAGAGTGGTTAATTGCGATGACAGCTAAACCTTTCTTAACTTAGGAGAATCGACCATGCGTGCCGATATTCACCCAAAATACGAAAAATTAGTTGCTACTTGTTCATGTGGTAACGTTATCGAAACTCGTTCAGCTTTAGGTAAAGAAACACTTTATCTAGACGTATGTTCAGCTTGCCACCCATTCTATACTGGTAAACAGAAGAATGTTGATACTGGCGGCCGTATCGATAAATTCAAACAACGTTTTGCTGGTATGTCACGTTCTGTTAAGCGTTAATACGACAAAACATAAAAAACGGGCTCTAGCCCGTTTTTTTGTTGCTGAATTTTATCTCGTGTTGATCTATTTCAGGATCCGACAAAGTGATAGATTTAAAAAAAGGTTGAGCATTTTAAATGCTCAACCTTTTTTAGTATTAGACTTTATTGATCTTGAACATCAGTCAAGTGATCCAGTTTCTTTTGGAAATATTCACCTTGCAAGAATCTGACATCTACATTCCACGCATTTGCAAAAGAGTTCATATCATTTAGATTTTTCAGTAGCAATTCAATTGGCTTGATTGCATGATATTTTTCAAGGGTATGCTGGAATTGCGTCATAGTCGCATCACTATTGAGCTGCTTTGTAAACTTCTCATCCAGCGTTACTAAGCTCACATCCAATTGTTTTAAGATTGCTTCACTTGAAATGCTCGAACCAAAACGTCGAATTGAAATTTCGGCACCATGATCACGTAAAACGCCAATTTGCTTTTGAGTTTCTAAGATATTTTTTGCAATATCTTCCTCATCAAATTGTAAAATCAGTGGATGAGATTGGCGGCTTCCAACAATGGTCAATAGTTTAGAAATAAGCTCAGGGAACTGTTTGTCATGGAACAGCACATGACGATTTAAATTGACGATTAATTTTGCTTCTGGATATTGAGTGATAAAGTTATGTAATTGCTTACATGCTTCAACTAAAATCCAGCGATCTAATTTAATTGAAAGCTCAATATCATCATCTAAATCAATTAAATTACTTACTTTTTTCCACTGATTTTCAAAAATAAAACCGCTACTGACTTCATAAGTATTTAAATTGCTATCTTGTTTGTCATAAAGCTGTTGGTATTTTAGCTGAATCTCACCTTTTTCAAGCGATTGGGCAATTTGACCAAGAATCGCGGAGGTTTTAAAGATATGTGGCGCTGGCGTTTCTTGAATTTGAACTGGTTTCTCTACAGCTGTATTTTCAACTTGAGGTTTTGGGGAAAATTCAATGGAGTTACTTTGTATTTGCAGCGGTTCTGCTTGATCTAATTTGGGTTCAAGCAATGACAATTCAATTTTAGTGTCTTGTAAAGTCGCCGTTAATTGTTGCTCGGATACAGAGTCTTTTTTTGCCAGACGATGATTATAAGCTTGTTCTAAAACGTCGTTAAAACTTGCTTCTGTAAAGCTGTTTTGCTGTATGTTTGAATAGCCAATCTTAATATTCAGTGGGTAGGTATGACCATCAATTTCCAATAATTGAGGTTTTTCTAAAGCATGTAGCCCATGAATACGAGATTCTAAAATGGTGTCAGACTCAGCTTGTAAAATCACTGCATACAACAACATATCAATTTGATATACCGTGGTATTGGTTTGTTCTTGAATAAAGTTTTTAAAGCCTTCTAAGTATTGAACGGCTGTTTTCCAAGGAGAAGTTAAAATATTCTCAGGACAAGCGGCAAAGCTAAACAGTACCAATGCATTCGATTTGGCAGGTTGGTTAATTAAAGCGTACTGAATTTTTTGCAGACTAGTTGCGACAGCACTGATGCTTTTCTTATTCGATTCGGATGATTGTGCTTGCGGTTTTTGACTTGTAGAATTGATCTCGATGGTGATTTGAATACAGTCTTCTTCATCTGAAGGCAGAAATTCAATTTTTAATGGATTTTCTGATTTAACATTGCTATTCAGTGTATCAATTTCAAAACGTGCTAAATCAAAATTACCTTGAGAAATCTTTTTAAAACGTTGTTTAAAATCATTGATATTCTTCGGTTTTAAAATATCTAATACAGGCAATCCGATAATTTCTGCTTCATCTTTTAGACCAAACAGTTTTAAATATTCAGCATTGGCTTGAGTATGGATACCTTCCTGAATTAAGGCAATCGCTTTATGTTGTTCTTCAACCAAGGCTTGAGCTTGATTTTTTGCACTTTCAAGATCGTTTAAAAGGTGCTTTTTCGCTTGTAAGGTACGGCTATAAGACAACGCACGGATTAAGCTAATATAAAAACGATCGGTATATTCTAAATTAACAACATCATAGATGCCTTTTTGAATATAGGACTGATATTGGTTGGTTTGATAATCTTCAGGTTTTAAGAACAAAACAGGCAGATCAATATCAGCAGAGGCTTGAATTAAGGTAATGGCTTGCTCAATTTTGATGTCATAAGCACGACCAAAAATAATCAAGTCCCATGAGGTATTGAGTTGTTTTTCAAAACTTTTTAAATCATCTAATAAAAGCGCTTGTACTTGATGATTCTTACTTTGAAAAAGATCAATAATTTGATTATAACGAATCTGGTTATCATCAATAATGAGTAATCTAGTTTCAGAGAGTTTTAATTTTTTCGATAATAATAAATTTCTCACTTTAAAGCTTCCCATACATCTTGATTATTCAAATTGGCAGATTGGTGTTGAATGAATTGATCAATGCGGTCATTTTCTTCATCATTGATCAATTCAAATTCGTACTGAATAAAGCTCTGGGTAATTAACAATGTTTTTGTTAAATACACCTTAATTTCTTCAGTGTCTAAACGTAGATAAATTGCTTGCTGTTCTTTGAAGAACGGTAAATTTGGCAAAATAATGGAAACATTGGATTCATTTAAATTTTGCACTTGAACCATAAGGCAAGGGTGGTAGTTAATCGTCGAACGATCCGCTGGAACTTTTACCGCACATGGGTAGATGTCTTGAGCTAAAACCTCTAAACCCACTTCATAGGTTTTTTTAACAGATTGTTTGATCCAACGAATGATCGCACCTTTCCATTTGTCATTGAGGCTTTCATTGACCAAGATAAATTCACCCGTGCGTAAATTTCGTGGGGTTTCATCTGACCAGCGAATACGATAACCGTTTACACTGATATCCAGTACTTGGGTCTGATAGATCTGTTTTGCTTCACGGTCTAAAGTTTTGATTTGTCCTAAGTTCGATGCTGTGCTTGAACCTGTTGAAATCGATGAATGAATATTGGACTCAGACTGAAATGCATAATTATTATTTAAATTAAGTGTTTCATAAAAATTCTTAGCTTTGGATAAATAGAAGTGTGCGGTTTGTAAGCTAAAACAAATTTGAAGTTGTGCAGAGTATTCATAACGCTCATGTTGACGTTCAGTTGTGGTACCCAAGACATTTTGCACATGAAATTTTAATGCAGCAGATAAATAGATTTGTTCATTTTTAGACAGATATTCGTCTTTATGAATTGTTGAATTAATATGTTCAAGCAGATTCTGTGTAGAAATATACAAAGAAGTACGGAAATTCGCATGTTGTTTGCGATTATAAATTGGTGGAACGTCTTTAGAGCCATCAATCACATAACGCGATAAGCTGGTTTCTCTTGGTAAAATTTGGATCAGTTTGACCCAATCAAAAGTACATTGATAAAGTGCTTGTGTTTCTGAAGGGCGAATTTGGTGCGTATTAAAAATATCCAAAAGCAGCACTTGTGCATAGGCCTGCTGGATATTTTGAATGGTAAAGTGTGTACCTTGTAATTGGTTGATATTAATATTAAATTCTTGGTTCTTAACTGCAAGCTCGTAAAGATGATGTGTGGTGAGCCATTGATGGGTCAATGGACCACTGTAGAGCATTTGCTGTTGAACCAACAATAAACCAAGTTGTTCTAAAGCATAAAAGGTTGCAAGTGTACGCGCTGTTTGTAAATTTCGTTTTTGTTTGAAATTAAAAAATGAGAATTTATTTGAAACCAGTGTCTGATGACTTCTTCGCACAATATTGATATAGACGTTGGCAAAATAGGTGCGAATTCTAGAGGATAAATCAATAATATGTTCAATACGTGCATTTTGAGAAAGACCTTGATTTAAGATGTTTTTTTCAAGGCTTGATAAAATGCTTTCGGTAATTGGGTGTAAAACTTGAATTAAATCAAAGCGTAGCATTTCGCTACAATCCAGTTCGCTGATTTCACAAATGGCTTTTAAGACCGACTCTGAGGTATCGCCAAGTTGCATAATAGACAGTGTGGCGACCCATGCATTGACAGATGCCACCGAATTTTCTGCAAAACTTAGACTTTCTCGTTGTAGAACCGTGATATTTTGAAAAATTTCTGAAATTTCTTTATTTATCATGAGCATTTCAACTCTTAAAAGGTTGTGACTCCAAACAGCGGTGTTTTATTATTTTCTCCCGCGACTTCTCGAACCAATTTAGGAACTAGATAACCCGGTAAACTGGCCAATACATCCTTATAAATCTGATCAATTTTTTCCGCCCCTAAATCGAAATGATGCGCACCTTTTACTTTATCTAAAACATGAAGATAATACGGTAAAATTTGTGCTTCAAAAAGTCGTTGACTTAAATTAACGAGAGTTTGTGCAGAATCATTCACACCTTTAAGTAAAACGGCTTGATTCAACACAAGAATATTTTGTTTTGCTAAATGAGATAACTTTGCACAGGTCAAATTATCTAATTCTGCAGGATGGTTCGAGTGTACCACTAGAATTACACGTAGCCTACTGTTTTTCAATAAAGAAACTAGCTCTTCATCGATTCTTTCTGGAATTACAATTGGAACGCGTGAATGAATTCTCAAGATCTTAATCTGACTGAGAGATTCTAGACGTTCTATCCAAGTGGCTAATTTTCGGTTAGATAAAGTTAATGGATCACCACCACTTAAAATCACTTCATTGATTTCAGGATGAGCTTCTAAATAGCTTTTAATGTTCAACCAGTCTTCATTTTTAGGTAAATTTTCTTGGTATGGAAAATGACGACGGAAGCAATAACGGCAGTGCACGGCACATGCACCAGTGAGGGTCAGTAAAAAACGTGATTTATACTTATGTAAAACCCCAGGAATTTGATTGGCTTGTTCTTCATCAAGTGGATCTGTGACAAAGCCTTCGTGTTCTTCCATTTCCAGATGATGTGGTAAAACTTGCAATAAAAGTGGATCTAGGGGATTGCCAACTTCCATCTTTCTGACAAATGCACGGGGCACACGTAGTTTAAATTGTCCAGACGCAAGGATTGCACCAGACAATAACTGTGCTTTAGAAAGTTCGAGTATTTCTAACAGTTCTAATGGATCAGTAATTAAATCACTGAGTTGAGATTGCCAATTTTGCTCTTGATATAAGTAATTTAACATGCCACGTGCGATAAATAGTTGAAGATAGGGGAAAGCGGATGGTATTGCTTGTTCAGATTGAATCTGTCAGGCCCAATCTGAAATGTTTCACTGGAAAAATGCTTTCAGTACAGCTGATTTGTATTGAACAGCTGTGAATCACCAATGAATCGAAGATTTTACCCTCAATCTGACCGAACATGGGTAATTTTTCATTGCTTCACGATGTATTGCTCATTTAGAATACGAAAAATGTAAAATACATTCTTTGCTGTTTGGAATGATCACTGTCACAAATCGGGTGATTTGCTGATAGCATCGCAGTAGAGATTTAAATTAGTAAGTTCGGAGTGTGCCTTTCATGGCCTATTATTCTACAAATGATTTCAAAGCTGGCCTAAAGGTTATGCTTGATGGTAACCCATGTTCAATCATGGAAAACGAATATGTAAAACCAGGTAAAGGTCAAGCGTTTAACCGTGTAAAACTACGTAACCTAAGATCTGGCAAAGTATTAGAAAAAACTTTTAAATCAGGTGAATCTTTAGAAGCAGCTGATATTGTAGAAGTAGAAATGGATTATCTCTACAACGATGGCGAATTGTGGAACTTCATGGATCCAGTATCTTTCGAACAAATTGCTGCTGATAAAGTTGCAATGGGCGATGCTGCAAAATGGTTAAAAGACGATTCAAACGAAAAATGCACAATTATGCTATTTAATGGTATTCCATTAAACGTTAGTGCACCAAACTTCGTTGTATTGAAAATCGTTGAAACTGATCCAGGTGTTCGTGGTGATACTTCAGGTGGTGGTGGTAAACCAGCTAAACTTGAAACGGGTGCAGTTGTACGTGTTCCATTATTTGTACAGCAAGAAGAAAGCGTTCGTGTAGACACCCGTACTGGTGATTACTTAGAGCGTGCTTAATCATTTTATTGAAAAATGATGACGCTGAGGGATGATGAAAATCATCCCTTTTTTATTGTGCATAGATTGAGTTGGTATACGGCTTTTTAAAAGTACAAGCCTTTATAAAAATAGAGGGTATCGGCTAAATTTTCGACTAAAGTCGTAGATCGACAGCCTATAATTAATAGTAGAGTCAGAGAGTCAGATGATTACATTGATGATAAAAATAACAAAGTCGCGATTTAAGTCACTGTGATGTCATGCTAATAGTACATATTCAGACCAGTTTTAATGCCAAAGTCTTAGATGAAAACAAAAAAATGAGGAGTAGAGTCACCAAGGAATGAGTCACGGAAATGCATTACGCTTTATAAAAACAATGGAACTGCTTTTTGTAATCAAGATGTGAGGTTTTAATGGAAAATATTCAAACAAAATCATCACCCTTATCAAAATTGATCTGGGTGATTGTCGCCATAATTGGTGCTGTATCTTTTGGAATACTTGCAGTCAGTAAGGGTGAGCATGTCAATGCGGTTTGGCTAGTGCTTGCAGCGATATGTGTCTATAGCATCGCTTATCGTTTTTATAGTTTATTTATTGCGACCAATGTTTTTGAACTGAATCCTCGGCGATTAACACCAGCACATCGTTTAGCAGATGGCTTGGATTATGTCCCGACCAATAAATATGTACTTTTTGGTCACCATTTTGCTGCTATTGCAGGAGCGGGGCCATTGGTTGGGCCTATTCTTGCTGCCCAAATGGGTTATTTACCAGGAACAATTTGGCTTTTGGTTGGGGTTGTTCTTGCTGGTGCAGTTCAGGATTTCTTGGTTTTATTTATCTCTACACGTCGAGACGGGCGCTCACTTGGTGAAATGGCAAAGCAAGAGCTGGGTTCATTTGCTGGTGTGGTGGTGATGCTTGGTGCATTAGGTGTGATGATTATCATCCTTGCTGTATTGGCATTGGTGGTGGTGAAAGCACTGGCACATAGTCCATGGGGAGTGTTTAGTATCGCAGCGACGATACCAATTGCCTTATTTATGGGCATTTATATGCGTTATATCCGTCCGGGCAAGATTGCAGAAGTTTCTATCATTGGTTTTGTGTTGATGATGGCTGCCATTGTTTATGGTGGAAATGTTGCTGCGGATCCTTATTGGGGACCATTTTTCACATTAACTGGAACACAACTTACATGGGCACTCATCATTTATGGATTCGTGGCTTCGGTTCTACCTGTTTGGCTGTTATTAGCACCACGTGATTATTTATCAACATTCTTGAAAATTGGTGTAATTGCGGGTTTAGCAGTGGGTATTATTGTTGCAATGCCAATGTTAAAAATGCCGGCTGTTACGCATTTTGTTGATGGTACTGGTCCTGTATTTGCTGGATCTATGTTCCCATTCTTATTTATTACCATTGCTTGTGGTGCGATTTCTGGTTTCCATGCCTTAGTCTCGTCTGGAACTACACCTAAACTGATTGATAACGAAGTCAATATTCGTGTCATTGGTTATGGCGGTATGTTGATGGAATCATTTGTTGCAATCATGGCAATGATTTGTGCAACAGTGCTTGAACCAGGTGTTTATTTTGCGATTAATGCACCAGCGGCAGTATTGGGTACTACAGTAGAGAGCGCAGCAGAAGCAGTACGTACACTTGGTTTTGTGGTTACACCTGAAACTTTGAGCTTGCTGGCAAAAGAAGTGGGTGAAAGTACGATTCTTTCGCGTACTGGTGGTGCGCCAACATTTGCAATTGGTATGGCTCACATCATCACGGATATTTTTAATAATCGTTCAATGATGGCGTTCTGGTATCATTTTGCGATCTTATTTGAAGCGCTGTTTATCTTAACTGCTGTCGATGCAGGAACACGCGCATGCCGTTTTATGGTACAGGATACGGTGGGTATCGTTGTTCCAGCACTTAAAAACTCACACAACTTTGTGGGGAATATGATCGGTACAGCGGTTGCTGTCGCTGGATGGGGCTTCTTTGTTTATCAAGGTGTAGTCGACCCACTTGGTGGTATTAATAGCTTATGGCCTTTGTTTGGTATCGGTAACCAAATGCTTGCGGCAATGGCTTTGATCTTGGGCACAGTGATTTTATTTAAAATGAAGAAAGAGAAATATGTATGGGTCACCATTATCCCAACAATTTTCTTATTCATTACCTGTATGACTGCGGGTTGGCAAAAAATCTTCCATACCAATCCTAAGATTGGATTCTTGGCTCAGGCGGATAAATTCTCAACCGCAATTGCCAATGGTGAAATTTTAAAACCAGCTAAAACACTTGAAGAAATGCAAACCATTGTATTGTCCAATCAAATCAATGCTGCACTGTGTGCATTCTTTATGATTGTTGCGATTGTGATGTTGTTTGCTGCTATTGGCGCAATTCGTCGTGCACTGGCAAGTCCTACCCCAACAGTAAATGAAGCTCCAGCGGTGTATGCAGATCCTGAAGAGGTGTCTGTTTCTAAATCACACTAAGTTGATATTGCAGATAGAGTGAGAGGTGAGTGATGAAGCTTAAATTTGCTCAAGGTGGTAAAACGGTGATTTATAAAATCATCAAGATGACCATCATGTCGCAAAAGGAGCTAATTTTTAATCCTAAAAATTGGTCTAGAATTGCAACATTATGGACACGCTTACAACAAAGTTTCCGTTTGATGGTGGGTGTTCCAGATTATCAAAATTATCTGGAACATATGAAAAAGCATCATCCCGATATGGATGCAATGGATGAAAAGACTTTTCATCGCTATTGTGTAGATGCCCGCTATCCATCGTCAGGTGGAACAATGAAGAAGTGTCCATGTTGATGGAAGGGATAAGTTGATTTAAAGCTTAAATAGAAACGGCACTTGGGTGCCGTTTTTTATTGAAGATGAGCGAAGTGATTTATCGGTTTAACGTAATAACAGCACACTTCATGATTAGACTTGTCGGATAACTGACAGTTGGCAAAGTCTAACTCCGCTAGAATCATGTAATACATATAAATGAAAAGGAGACTGCTATGAAAATCTGTATTTATGGTGCTGGTAGTATTGGATGTTATATTGGCGGTCGATTAGCAGCTGTAGGTGCTGATGTGAGCTTTATTACACGTCCTCGTGTATATGAAGAATTAAGGACGTCTGGTTTAAAACTGACAGATTACACTGGTAAAACGATAAAAATCGCGGCAAATGATTTACAGCTTAGTGTTGATCCTCAAATAGTCACAGATGCTGACATTATTTTTGTATGTGTAAAATCTGCTGCGACTGAGCAAGTGGCCAAGGAACTTTATGACAATTTAGGCGCACACAGCCCCTATATTGTGAGTTTTCAAAACGGGTTGAGTAATGTTCCAATTTTAAAGCGGATTTTAAAACATCATTCGATTTTAGAAGGCATGGTGCCTTTTAATGTTGCAGTTCAAGCAGTTGGGCATTTTCATCAAGGGACATCTGGTGCGTTGCATGTAAAAGCGTATGCACAGCAACAGGATTTAGCCAAGCTTTTTAAACAAGCAGAATTAGAAATTGTTTTTGATCAGGATATGCTTGCAGTGCAATGGGCAAAAATTTTGCTGAATTTAAATAATTCAATCAATGCTTTGTCAAAGTTACCATTAAAACAACAATTGTCTAATTATCAATATCGACAATGCCTTGCTATGGCGCAACAAGAAACGTTATATCTCTTAGATTTAGCACAAATTAAGCCAGCAAAACTCACAGCAATTTCGGCACATCTATTGCCTAAAATAATCAGTTTGCCAAATTTCATTTTTAAAATATTAAGCCGTAAAATGTTGGCAATCGATCCCTTGGCGCGTTCATCTATGCAAGATGATTTAATGGCAGGGCGAACAACAGAAGTGGACTGGATCAATGGGGAAGTTGTTCAGCTCGCCCAACAGCTAGGTAAACAAGCGCCTATCAATAAAACCTTAATCGAATTGATTAAACAGGCTGAAATTTCAGGAAGTGAATTTTCAATTGGTGCGCAAGATTTAAAAACAAAGTTAGAACATGCCGCAAAATTAAAAGTTTAAAATTTTGGTTGATGGGGGAAGCTATAAATTTTGAAGTGTATTCAGCAAATGAAAATATGGATTTATCGCAGTCAAGATTGAGTATTCCTTAAAACCGTGTATGTTAAGGAAGTTACAATAATTTTATTGGGGAAATAAAAGGTGATTTGGGGAACAACACAAGTAAAAGCATCAGAACAACATAGCACTGTATCAAATTTAGACCTCACTCAGTTTTACCCAAAAATTGATGATTTTTTAAGTCAAATCAACCAAATTATTTTAGATAAAAGTCATCAGACTAAACTGGCACTCTGTAGTCTATTGGCTGGTGGACATTTACTTTTTGAAGACTTACCCGGACTTGGAAAAACCACCTTAGCCAGCAGCTTGTCTCGTCTTGCAGGTCTCGATTTTCAACGGATTCAGTTTACCAATGATATGCTGGCAAGTGATGTGATTGGGATCAATATGTTTAATCAAAAAGAGCATCAATTTGAGTTTAAACATGGTCCAATCTTTACCCAAATTCTGCTCGCAGATGAAATTAACCGCTGTAGCCCTAAAACCCAAAGTGCTTTGCTTGAAGCAATGGAGGAGGGTAATGTCACTATAGATGGTACACGTTACCCTTTACCACAACCATTTTGGGTGATTGCAACGCAGAACCCACTTTTTCAAAGTGGAACCTATAGTTTGCCTGAATCACAACTTGACCGTTTCTTGATGCGACTGTCTTTAGGCTACCCATCACGCGCAGCAGAAAAACTATTATTGCAGCAAAACTCACGCCATGATTTGATTGAAAAGTTGCAAGCGATTTTCCAACATCAGGAAATTTTGCAATTACAATGTGTGGTAAATCAAATTACATTGAACGATGTTGTTTTTGAATATATGCTTGATCTAGCAGAAGAAACACGTAAAGGTCGTCATGGCTTATCTCCACGTGGGTTATTGGCATTAAAAAAATCAGCACAAGCCTATGCTTTGATTGAAAAAAGACAATTTGTAATTGCAGATGATGTACAGGCAGTGTTTGTTGCTGTGGTTTCGCATCGTATAGGATTAGGTGAGTCTGAGACACGAGCACTTATGCAAAAAGTTCCTGTAAAGGGCTAATTGGAAACGCTTATGTTAGGTCAACGATTTGTTAAATGGCTGCATCTTCGGTTTCGCTATACAGGAACTCGTACACTGAAACAAAACCAAGTGTTGGTGTTTATGTACCAGCAGGGTTTTCTGTATCTGGTCCTTATTCTGATTACTTTTATCGCTGGGATTAATTATGCCAACAATTTAATTCTTGGTTTTTGTTTTTTAATCAGTGCGATTTTATGTATTAGTTTCTATCTCAGTTTTAAACAATTACATGCGATTACATTAGATGTGGTTGTCGATGAAGTGGGTAAGGTCAATGAAGCTTTTAAGGTGAGAATTAACCTACAACAAGATCGTGCTACGCCTAAGTTTTTAAACTTTAAAATTGATGAACAATTACAATCTTTTCTATTTGAAGAAAAACAACAAAGTTTTGAATTGAATTTTATTCCGCAACAACGAGGGGAATTTTCAGTTCCCCCAATTCAAATTTACTCCACATATCCACTCGGTTTAGTGCGAGCATGGACCTATATTTATTTAACTGAAAGTTACTGGATTGCTCCTGAAGCGAAGTCTTTAGAGCATCAATCACAGAATTATTCCAATACAGGTGAGCCTGATTTAGATGAATTTAAAGAGTTAAGGACTTTTAAATCAGGTGATTCATTGCAAAGCATTTCTTGGAAACAGGCCGCGCGTGGACAAGGATTATTTGTAAAGCAATTCGATGATTTGGTTGATACCCATGCGATGCAAATTGAATATAGCAAAATGCCAAGCGCAGACCATGAAGAGAAGCTAAGTTTTATGATGGAGTTGGTCGATCGATGTCATCAGACGGAAACGCTGTACAGCATCATTTTACCGCATGCACAAACTGAAAATGGGATTGGAGAACAGCACTATATTCATATCAAAACCTTATTGGCGCAAGCGTGAGGATGAACAATGAATAAATCGATACAAATTTCAATTTTAGTTGTGCTGAGTTTGATTTGGCTGGCACAGCTGGCTTATATGCCTGTGGCATTGTCTATTTTATTCCTCATGAATATAGTGGCTTTGGCACTGTATTATGACAAAACCAATAAACATCAAGTCTATAATCTGCCTCGATTATTTGCACAAACCCCAAAATTAGTTTTTGCACTTTTAGCTTTGCTCATCATTTATTTTGATTCCCGCACATTTTTAGGCGTAGAAGCAGGTACAGCGGTTCTCTCCACATTTTTATTTGCGAAAACGCTAGAAACCAAATCAAAGCGTGACTTTATTATTCTGTTTAACTTTGCTCTGTTCGTCAGTGCCAGTTTGTTTTTACACAGCCAAGCCTTTTGGATGGCACTGTTAGTTTTGTGCTGTTTAATCAGTTGTTTGGTTGGACTGTATCGTGTACAAATCGCTAATTTTGAAATAGAGCAACCGATTTTTCAGTCACTTAAAAGTGATTCATTGCATATTCTTAAATTTATTGCTTTGGCTTTGCCATTCTTTATTTTACTGTTTATGTTTTTCCCGCGTTTGCCACCACTTTGGCAAATCCCCATTCCCAATAATAAAGCGGTAACGGGATTGAGTGATCGCATGTCACCGGGTGATATCGCTGAGCTTTCACAGTCAAGTGCATTGGCATTTCGAGTTATTGGCAATATGAAGCAATTGCCAAATCGTAATGAGCTGTATTGGCGAGCGATGGTGCTTGATCGTTATGATGGTACAACGTGGACAAGTGAGTTTGCCAATAAACAGGTAAAAGCTTATTCCAAGATCGCAGGGCAGATTGATGGATTTCATTATCAATATCTTGCCAGTGATCCAAGTCAGCAATGGATTACCGGTTTGGAAAAGTCCATTCCAATAGAACAACGTTTTGAGTTACACCAAGATTGGTCGATTACACCTAAACGACTGGTACAGCGTACCCAGCCAATTGAATTACAGTGGGTGGGGAGTCAGGTTAGAGATATTCAGGATGCACATTTTGAACAGATGATGCTGAAAAATAACCTCAGTTATCCGAAAAAGAGTGATCTACAGGCCCAGAAGTTTGCTTTAAATCTGTATCAGCAGAGTCAGTCTAATTCTGAAGCTTATATTCAGAATGTATTGAACTGGTACAAGAAAGAAAAGTTTGTTTATACACTTGCACCAGGAAGGTTGGGGAATAACCGCGTTGATGAGTTCTTGTTTCAATCTCGGCAGGGGTTTTGTGAACATTATGCCTCAAGCTTTGTCTTGCTTATGCGTTATGTTGGAATTCCAGCGCGTGTAGTCACAGGCTACCAAGGTGGTGAGCTGTCTCCTGATGGTCAAAGTTGGGAAGTACGCCAGTTAGATGCACATGCTTGGGCTGAGGTTTATCAACACGGGCAATGGCAACGCATTGATCCAACGGCCATCATTGCACCGATGCGTATTGATCGTGGTATGCAAAATGTGATGAATGACGATCGTTCGATTTTTGGTGATGCGGGTTATTCAAATTTGCGTTTTCAGCATTCATCGCTGCTTAGAACGCTGCGTGTTTGGAGTGACTATGCTAGTTTTCAATGGCAGAGTAAGGTTGTCGGTTACGATGCAGAGAAGCAAAGCGGCTGGATGAAGAAGCTTGGCTTAACATCGGCTTATAGTTATGGTTTGGTTTTAATTTTTGGAATTCTTGGATTACTGTTGATCTATTGGGGTGTGACGCAATTTTGGCGCACTCGTCAAATGTCAGCGCTTGAGCGAATCATTGCTCAATTTAATCATCAATTATCTGAGGTTGATCAAAAAGCAGAGTCAGAAACCTTTCAACAATGGATGCAGCGTTTAGCCTTGCAGACTGAACAAAACCATCTGTTTGAACAAGTGAATCAGATTTTTCAAAAAATTGTCTATTTAGGTAATGAAAATCAACAGGATATTCAAAATATCAAGAAATTGCTTAAAGAGTGTGCGAATGCATTAAAAGTGAAGAAATAAGGCTTGTCATCTTATTAAAAAATGAATAATATTCTCAGCACTTCAGGTGTATAGCTCAGTTGGTTAGAGCGCTACGTTGACATCGTAGAGGTCTCCAGTTCGAGTCTGGATATACCTACCAATATATTAAATTTATATGTCGTTACATTTCGATGTATAATTAAAAAAGCCCTAAACTACAATAGTTTAGGGCTTTTTTATTGCTTTTTATAACGGTATATGAAGAGCTATACTACTGTAAATTTTGTATCACATAGTGTATCATTTAATTAAGTCTAACTCATGATACAAGAGATAATGAAGAGAGATGCTATTAAAAAAAGACCACTGTCTGATACTACTTTGGCTAATTTAGAACCCGAAGACAGAGATTATAGAGAAATTGATACTCGTTCGCTTTATTTTATGGTTCAAAAGACAGGCAAAAAGTCTTGGCAATTAAGATATCAAAATGAAAAGGGAGTCTGGTCGTGGAAAGGATTGGGTGCATATCCAAGTGTAAGTGGTGCAACAGCTAGACGTAAAGCTAGTGAATTATTAGAGAAATTAGCGAACGGAGAAATTTTAGAAACACGCAAACACATAAAAAAAATGAAGCAAGAAATTGCTCATAGAAAGTTTAATATTTTAATGAGTGAATGGCTCGATACTAAAAAAGCTTCTTGGGGTAAAGAAACATTTGATAAGGCACAAAAATCTATCAATAGACATATCATTCCAGAGTTTGGAGAGAGAGATTTCTCTGAAATTACACCGAAAGAATGGTTTGATTTCTTCCAAGGGTTACAACGTAACTTAAGAATTCATACTCAAGTTGAAAAGTTAACATCATACTGTCGCAATGCATATGATTGGGCAAAATTTCAAGCAAAAATACATTTCAATCCAATTGAAGGAATGACTAAGCATTTAGATAAAAAAGTTGGTGGTAATATGAAATTTGTAGAGATGAGTGAATTCCCACAATTAATTGTCGACATCAGGAATCATCATCAACGTAAATTAGCAATTGGTTTGGAATTAATGGTTTTATTATTTCCTCGCCCAGTTGAATTGAGATTTGCGACATGGTCTCAATTTGATTTAGAGAAAGCTATTTGGATTAAGCCTGCTGAGATTATGAAAAAAGGGGTAACTCATTGTGTTCCATTATCTAGACAAGCAATTGAATTATTAAAAGAGCTAGAAAATTATCATACGGAGTCTGATTTGTTGTTTGCAGGTAGAAATAGCCTAAGTGAGCCAATATCAGATAATACATTTAATATGGCTTTGAATCGAATGGGCTATAAAGGTCGACAAAATCCACATGGTTTTAGGCACATTGCGAGTACTTCACTAAATAATAAATTTAGCGATAAAGAACAGGTTGTTGAAGCATGTTTAGCACACATGAAAAAGGGTGTTAAAGGTATCTATGATAAAGGTTCTCATTTTGAAGAGCGTGTTGAAATGATGCAATGGTGGGCAGATTATATTGATGAACTTGTACTAAAAATTTGATTAAAGAAAATGTAAATTTATTAGCATACTACAGTAAGTGATAGTTTGAATAATGTACAGCCTGTATCATCTTATTCATAATAAAGAGAGGAAAGGTTCGTGAAGTTATTATCTTTATTAGATTTGAATTCAAATCAGTCTATATTTAAAGAATGTAAAGTGGGATTAGAAAATGATTATGACGAGATAATTGAAGCATTTAATCCTGATTTAATTATGGCAGAACATATAGGTGAAAATACTGTAGTGTTGGAACAAGCAATAAAAAAATGGTCTGCATATGGTTTATTTTATCCTGATATTACAACAATTAATCAAGAGTTAATTTCTTATCAGTTTCCTAAAACTTTTTTATTAGATAATGAGAGTGAATTTACTAGCTTTTTTGAAGGGTTTGGTAAAGTAGTTTTAAATATGATTGACTATCAAAAATCATGTTATGAGCTTATTTTTAATGGAGCGTATGTTTTTGATTGGTAAATCACAAAATTTGGAATAAGTATTACAAATGAAAAATCTATTTATACAAAGAATTTATGATGCACCTATAGATATTATTGGTGATATTCACGGCGAAATAGATGCATTACAAAATTTAATACAAATACTTGGTTATGATAGAGATGGAAATCATAATGAAAATAGAAAATTAATTTTTGTCGGTGATTTATGTGATAGAGGGCTTGATAGTGTTGCTGTTATAAAGTTAGTTAAGCATTTAGTAGACAATGGTAATGCTCAATGTGTATTAGGGAATCATGAATTAAATATACTAATTCATTCAAAACGTGAAGGAAACGGTTGGTTTTTTGGTTCACCGCATGAAGATGATGACAAAAAATTTAATTCTAAGGAAGCATCTTTACATGACAGGGAAATGATAATTCACTTTTTAAGTACTTTACCACTTGTTTTAGAGTCTGAAAAAATAAGGGTAGTTCATGCATGTTGGGATAATGCATCTATTGCTTCATTGATGAAAGACAAATCAAAATCAGTAAAAGAAGCATATGATCTATTCACAAAACGAATTGAAGAACATTTAACAAAGTCAGGCATTGCTCAAAAGGCTAGAAAAGAAGAATTAGGTTATGAGTTTCAATTAAAGGATATTTACTCTAAAGTCCCGTTTCTCAAAAATCTAGCTCATAAACATGTTGTTGAGCAGATGAATAATCCAGTTAAAGTAGTTACTTCAGGAACAGAAGCGTTTGCAGATGACATGTTTTTTGCTGGTGGTAAATGGAGAATGGTCAAACGTTTGAAATGGTGGGATCAATATGAAAGTGATATTCCTGTTGTAGTTGGACATTATTGGCGTAACTTTAACAAGAGAGAGAAAAAGCGTGATCTTTTTCAGCATATAGACCCTCTTCATTGGTTTGGGGCTAAAAAAAATGTTTTTTGCATAGATTACTCAGTTGGTAAGCGATATGAAGATCGTCAACATCAGAGAGAATTTTCTAATAAACTTGTAGCTTTACGTTTTCCTGAAAATTATCTAGTGCAAGAGGATGGTATTATATTGAAGATAAAAAATACTTTGAATGATCATTTGGGGTGATTAATAATTGTACGTACATTGTTGAAGTTGATTTTTAAAATTTGTGTCCTCTAATTAAACTTTGTTGATATCTTGAAAGGGGGTATCATAACTTTGTTATTAAATTTAAATTTTTTAATTTAATGTTAAGCTCTTAAGTTGTTGTTATTTTTGTAAAATTTGACAAAAATATAATTCGCATTTATTATACGCCACATCGAAGTGATAGTGAGTTAAATTAAAGTATTAAGAACATTGAATGTATATGAAGTAAATTTTAGTTTATAAAGAACTAATTATAATTATATTAATAGTACAATTGTGTCATTATGATACCTTATCTTATTTTTTTAAATTTTAAATAAATTAAAAATCAAATCCCTATCACTATTTTTTAACATTTAATAGTGAGAATAAATCATGAAAAAAAATAAAATAGAAATAGATTATATTGAAATTGTAATTGATATTAATCATGAACCAGAAAAAGTAGCATCTTGCTATCAAATAATAAGTGATGAAAGCTATAGTTTTGATGAGTTTGAAATAAAGTACAGACCAAAGAAAATAATTTCTGAATTTGATAGTGTTATTAAATTACAATCATTATCATCAAAAGATAATAAATCTAAACTAAAAATTACCGGCAATTTTTACAAGTGGTTATACGGTCACAATGTGACTGGTTGTGAAAGTTTAATAGATTTAGTTTTATTAACTATTGATAAATTGAAAAAACTTGAACTAGTAGATCCAACAGATGAACAATTAGAAACTATTCGTCTCGGTCGTTTTAGAATATATAATGTCGATATAAAAAGAGATATAATTTTTGAAAGTAAGCAAAATGCTATTCAATATTTGTCTACTCTTAAAGCTCTATCGACTTATCCGAAGCAGAAAAAAACAATATTTGAGAACGGTATCTATTTCGGTTTTACTTCTAAGCGTTGGTCTATGTGTAATTATTACAAAGGTCAAGAAATTAGAGATAAGCCTAATAGATCTAAGACAAGCTTAGAATTAAAAGCGTTAGCTGATCTTATGATTCGTCAAGAGATAAGAATTCGCTCAAAGCAGTTACACACATGGGACTTGCTCTTCGGTCATCAATGGCTTGATTTAAATTATATTGATAAATTTTTTAGTAATAAACTTGAGAAAATTTATATTCCAAAGATTATTTTTAAAGATGCAAAAAGTAATATAACAAATAAAAGTGATAGAAAATTTTACAATTGTTTGATTAACGGCGACATAGATTCATACTCTAAATCAACTATAAGTAGAAAAAGAAAACATTTTTTAGATAGCTATAATATTGATATTAATAATTTTTGAGAATAATAAAATGAAAAAAATAAGAATCACAAAAAAAGATGTATGTTATTTATTATCAATAAAAGCTGATAAATTAAGAAAATTAATGATTGAAGATGAAACGTTTCCACGACCGATAAAAGACGGCACGACTAGACAAGCAGCTGTTTATTTTGATGTAAGTGCAATAGAGCTCTGGTGGCAAAACAAAATTGAGAATTCGTAAAATAATATAATTATTAATATGCAGTTTCTATACTTATACTTTAAGAAGTAAGATCAAGAAAATCTTGCTTCTTTTGTATGAGTTATAAATATTTGTATATTATTTATCATCTAGCAAAGCGATGATCATGTCTCTTATGATTTTTTTATGCGATGATGAAAGTTGAGTGTATGCTTCAAATACTTCTTTATCTTTATAGCCGAGTTCTTGTTTCCATCGAGCATCACGTTGTTGAATAGCCGTTTGAATATTTTTATTGAGGATTAACTCTTCAGGCGGTATCTCTAACCATTTTGCTAATGCGAGTAATTTATCTCCAGAAGGAATTGCCTCACCGATCAGCCATTTACGAACGCCGTGTAAGGTCATGGGTTTGCCAGAGTAGTTCAAATTAAACTCTCTTTCTAATATAGAGGCTTTAGCTTCATAACCTTTAGATTGCATAGCCAGTACTAAGCGTTTTGCAAACAAGGCTTTTTCATCATCATTTTTCATCTCTCCAAAATAGTAAATTCAGTTGAAATTCACGTAACTATTGATATAAGTTACGTAAAAATATAAACTTTAGTTAAGTTTTGTTGATATTTTTTATTCTGTAAAATATTGTTATAGTTAGTTTTTCTTTATAAAAATTATCAAGTTGAATTAAATTTTGTATTTATCTAAATTATGAGGGTGAAATGTTTAAGAATAGTCCATTATTCATTCAGAAAATATTAACGCTGACTTTTGTATCAATATTTTTTTCCTTTCTTATATCTCTTCTAGATGCTGCTGTTGGGGCTAATTTAGTTCAAGATCAATCAATACTTGTCATACTGATAGCAGAAATTTTCATTAGTGTGTTATTCCTAATATTAATTTACTTTCTATACAAGCGAAAAAAACTAGCAAGAATTATATTAATATTTTTAATTATTATTGGAATAGCTTCATATGGATTATCTTTATTCACTGAAAGCTACTCTACATTCCAATTTCTTCTATATTTGTATTCAATATTAATTGATATTTATGTACTCATATTATTATTCAGTGAAGATATGAAAAGCTTTATCAAGACGGGATATGTTAAGACTGAAGTAGGGGGGAGTTTTAAGTCGTGGTTTACGATGTTATCAATGATTGTTTTTGTAATGATCGTTGGTGGAAAATTTCTAAATAAGTACGACCTTGCAAATAAATCAATGATCGAAAATAGTGAGAAATCTGAAAATATTTTGAATGAGAATTCCATAGGCAGTGTTTCAGGGAACGTTGATGAAGAGCGTTCAGAATGGGAAAATAGCGCAGATTTTAGAGATGAAGGGATGAGTGAAGAAAGCGATGTTAATACAGTTAATCAAAAGGGTGAAGGTCAACCAATCGCTGTAAGATTCGGTGTTAATGAATTTAATACATCACTTTACGATAAGGTTGCATATGACATTGTAGTTCAAGGTCGAGCTGATGAGGAAGTTGTTGTATATGATGTAGTTTTAAATAGAGGAAATCAATGTGGTCTTTCTAGCTATGCGCGAGAAAAGCAACTTCCATCAAGCTTAAAATTTGGTGAATATGTAGCATTATCAATAGGTGGTTGTGATGCTCAAATGGTTCAAGAAATAGAAGTAAAGACAAATTTTGGCAGTTACATGTTTGGTCCTCAAAATTAAGCATAAAGATGAATTAATTGTTTAGTGTTTTATATGGAGTGTAGTTAATTGAAGAATATTATAATTCTTATTTTACTTTTTTTAGGTAGCACTGTTTTCGCAAAAGAAGCATTAAAGCCTGTAAACGGCGAACAACCAACGTATTGTGAACAAGTTGTTTCTCTACATGGTTTATTAAGCAGGGCACAATTTTAATGTGGTTATAGTCAATATAATCAAGAGCTCATTGATGACTCAAGGAAATGTTTTGAGCACGAATTAGGTCAAGAAAGAGGTTTAGAAGTCTTAAAATTTGGTATGGCTGAGTTTGATCGAAATGAGTCTAAAAGAGGTAAATCAGTAATGTGTACTGATTTATTAAAGGCTTTTCCTGAATATATTCGTAAATAATTTTTCTTTATAATAGCCACTTTTTAAAAAAGCAAGATTGATGAAATCTTGTTTTTGCATATTTCATAAGTGTTTGTTTATGCTTGTAAATCTATGTAAAAACACCATTATCAGGGCTTGATTTTAAGTAAATAGTAATATTTTCAACAATATTTGATTCGCTTTTAAGGAATGAGGCTCTACCAACATTAGCGGTAATTTACGATTTAGTTCGGTAAGCGATTAAAAAATCTAGCTTACACAAAATAATTTACAAGCTCTGGTGTGGCTATGCACTTTTATCATCAATATGAAATATATATTTAAATATTTCTTCAGATAAATTAGAAGCAGATTTATTTAAATTTACATATAGTTTAGAAAGTTCATCTCTATGATTAAGATAGTCATCTTTATTGTTTTTATCTATTGCAACTGATTTAAGTGTTGTTTCAGTTTTTTTAATAATTTTCATCCCAAAATATATATTTTTTCTAAATGTTGTATACTCTATATAAGAATCATTAAATTCATTAACATATTTTTTTATATCATTGTTATTTGTGTATTTATAAATTAAGTATACCTTATGGATTATATTTTCAAATTGTAAGTTCAAATTATTTGTTAATTCAGTATCCGACTTAGACTTTGGTATCTCTATATTATTTAGCACTTTGTCTAATATATCATCTCTGTGTTCTTCCATAATTTTTTTACTAATATCAAAAAACTCTTTTATTTCAAAAAAAAGAATTTCTGATAATTTAGATAAAACTTCACTACCTTTTTGCTTTCTCCATGTATTAAATGTATATAGTAATGCTATTGTTGGAAATAGTGTAGCTGACCATATCATTAGATTTGTTGCTGTACCTTTATCTTCTACATAAATTTGTATAAGAGCATATAGAGCTATAGATATAGTAAGTAAAGCTAAGTAAATAATTATCAGGGTTGTAGCTAAATCAAATCTTTTATTTTTACTTAACATCTTTCAATACTCTATATACAGTAGCAATACCACAACCAACAGCTTTAGCTATTTCTTCTTTTGTAAGCTCTTTCTTAGCTAACTCTCTAATTCTAGCATGTTTTTCTGTATCCGCTTTTTTCCCACTTGGTTTGTATCCACTTCTCACCAAGCCTTGCTTTATACGTTCTCTACGTTTGTCATTGTCCAATCTAGCCATAGTAGCTAACAAATCTATAAGCATGTTGTTTACTAGATTTAGAATAGAGCTTGTAATGGTATCGTTTGAACTAAATAGCATGTGTGTAGTCGGTAGATCAGCTACAACGAGCTTTAAGCCCTTTTCTTTTATACGTCCTTTCAAAACATCAAAGTCAGTTTGGGAAAGTCTAGATAGGCGATCGACACTCTCAACCAGTAACGTATCGCCGTGCTTTGATTCATCTAATAGTTGATTTAAAATCGGTCTATCTAACTTTGTACCTGATTCATTCTCAATATATTCGTTTACATCACCTTTAATGGATTTAGCAAACATTCGTAAATCATCTAAAGCTCTTTCTGCATCTTGGTCTTTAGTACTAGCACGCACATAAATTCTAATAGTCATTTATCATTTGTCTATATTTAATAAAGTATTATGATAATACTATCATTTAATTTGTTTTAATAGTTTAATGATAATATTTTTATCATTTAATTTTGTTATCTTTTGAGTATAGTTATTTGATAGAAAAATTAATATCATAGTCAATTAGACAATAATTTTACATTTAAGAGGTAGTGATGGAATATACAGAAAGACAAATTTTAGAAGGTAAAGCTGTACTATTTTTAGGTGCAGGCGCTTCTTATAATTGCACAAATCAAAAAAATGAAAGAATAGGTTTTACAGGTGGAGAACTATTACAAAAAATAAATGAGGAGTTTCTAGGTAACACATCTGATCCCTTAACATTAGATTTTGCATCTACTATGGCTATACAGATTTCTGGAAGAGAAAACTTTGATCAATTTATAAAGAATTTAGTATGTGATTTTGAGCCTACAATGGAACATAAGCTTATCACTGATTTCAAATGGAAAGCCATTTTTACAACCAATTATGATGAAGCTATTGAAACTGCATTTAAAGAAAATAAATCATCGTTACAAAGAGTCGAAAAAATAATTAGTGATAATGATTCACTGCAAAAAGTAATAGTAAATCCAGAAAAGTTGCCATTAATTAAAATTCATGGATGTATTACTAGAGCTAATGATAGTAGAGTTCCTTTAGTTATAGCAAGCAGTGATTATAGAAGGCACTTGGAAAATAGATCTAGTCTATATCAGTATTTAAAAGAATGTCTAACTAGTAACCTAGTGATTTTTTATGGATATGGTTTGGCTGATTTGAATATAATTGGGATACTAGATGATCTAGAAAAAGATGGCGTAAATCGTATGCGTCACATTTGGATAGATCCTTTTATGAAAGAAATACATAAGAATTATTGGCAGTCTAAAAATTTAGAATGTAAAGTCACTAACTTACATAGTTATTTAACAGATATACAATCTATACAAAACAATGGTTTGTTATCTTTAAATAATATTTTGAAAAATGATTCTGTCATTTCTAAAATAATTCCTTCGGACAATAGACCGAGTACTGAGTTAGAAAATTATCTATGTAATCAGCTAATATTTATGGAAATGAATGATGATATAAAATCGGAATCTGATAAATATAATATTGATATTTTTTATAGAGGAAACTCTCATGGGTTTGGTTGGTTGGATAAAAATTTAGACTTTCAAAGAAGTATTGAAAGAAGTTTAGAAATCGAATTATTTGAAAATTTTGAAATATCCAATCATTTTTTTAATTTTTTAATAATTAATGGATATGCTGGTAGTGGAAAAAGTGTTTTGTTGAAAAGACTTGCATGGAACGGTGTTTCAAAATTTAGTAATTTTTGTTTTTATTTGAAAGAAGGATCATCACTTAATACTAAATTAATTTTTGAGTTAATAAAATTAATACAAGAACCAATAATTATTTTTGTAGATGATATTCTTGATCATCAAGAAGAAATATTAGAAATTAGAAATTTTTCAATAAAAGCTTGTGCAAAAATATTTATAGTCGGAACAGCTAGAAGTAATGAATGGAATAATAGTGATAATAAATTAGATAAATTGAATCCAAGTTTCTTTAGTTTGAAAGATCTTAATGATATAGAAATCAGAAACTTAATTGATAAGTTGAAAGAATTTAAAGCTGAAGGTAACTTAAAAGAATTAGGAGATCAAGATAAATATAAATTTATTAAGGAGAAAAGTAATAATCAATTACTTGTAACGTTATTAGAAGCTACTCATTATGGGCAAGAGTTTTCTGAAATTATAAAAGATGAATATGAGGGTATTTATGATAGATCTGCAAAAGATTTATATTTGGGAATATGCTGTCTGCATAGACATGGAGTTGAACTAAGAGCAGGCATGGTAAAAAGATTAAGTGGAATTGATTTTGAGGAATTTAAAGAGAAATTTTTACAACCGCTTGAGCTTTTAGTAGTTAGTTATCATAGTTATCGTTTAAATGATGTTGTTTATACATCTAGACATACTCATATTGCAGAGCATGTTTTTCAACAAGCATTTATGTCTGAATTAGATAAGGCACAACAGATAATAAAAATAATAAGATATTTAAATATAGGATTTGATACTGATGCAAAAGCTCTAGATTGTATTTTGAAAGGTAGAGCACTTGCCGAAGAGTTTAATGATAAAAAACTTGCACACTCAATTTTCAATGTAGCACAGGATATTGGGGTAAATAGTGCATTTATATTGCATCAAAGAGCCATTTTGGAAATTAATCATGCAAATCCAAATTATGATTTAGCTCTAGAATATTTGAAGAGAATTGATAATAGTGATAGTTATTATGATATGAGGACTGTAGAGCATACTAAAGCAAATGTATATAGAAGATTGGCTCTAAATGTATCTTCCAGACATGAAAAAATAAAGTATAGAAATCTAAGCCTAAAATTATTAAATGAAAATATAAGGACTTCAGTTAAGACATCAATGCCATATCATACAAAGGGTCTTGTTTTACTGGATGAAATTAAAGATTGTGATAATGAGAATGATTTAGTTGAAATTATAAGGGATTTTGAAAATAATTTGTCCTCAGGATTTAAAAAATTTCCATATGATGAAACACTTACATTACTTGAACATGACTTCTCAAAAGAGATGAATAACTCACCTCGTGCTATAGAGAAAATTAAAGAAGCACTTAGAAAAAATAGTGATAATGTATATATTGTACAACGTTATGCAAAATTTTATATTAGTAAAAAAAATTATGCTGAAGCAAGAAAATGTATGTTAAATTTTTTAAGAAATGATGTTAATAATCGTGCTATTAATTATTTAATGGCTTGTTCTTTTATAGATGAAGATGAAATTTTATACAATAAGCAAGCTATAAATTATTTAAAAAAATGTTATTCATCAAATGATACAAATTATGAACCAAAATTTCTACATGCTTGTCTAGAATATGTTTATCAGAGTGAAGAAAAAGCTTTAAAAATATTCAAAGATTTGACCCAAGCAAATATAAGACCAAAAATTAAAAATAGAACTTCACGTCCAATTTTAAATATTCATGGAGAAGAAGTTTTTTATGATGGTTTGATTGTGACTATTAATGATCAATTTGGGTTTGTTAAAACATCCAAATACACTGGAAATATATATATCCATAAGTCTGCAATGATAGATCAAGAAGATTGGGAGGCTTTGAGACCAGGTGACCCTTTAAAAATATCTATTTGTTTTAGTTTTAGAGGGCCTAGAGCTAAGGTAGCGATTCTATAATAGTTAAAAGGTGCTGCAAGTCAGCACCTAGTTTTTGAATTAAATGCTCTAATATTTTTTAATTGTTTGATTTATTTCATCTAAAGATTTTCTTCTATAGTCTGAATCATTTGAAATGGTATTTGATAGCGATCAAATTGACCATTAGTTATAGCACTATCTCTTAAAGAAGTGATATCTATATAACTCCACTCTATGATGAAATAAATTCATTAATTAAGTCGTTTGATGTCGAACCCTAAATTCTTAATTATTCAAGTATGTTAAGAGTTGTTAATATTCTTATTTGTTTACATATTTGAAATTTACATGTTTTTACTAATAGTAATGAGCACCTTTGGCAGTACCTTTTTTGATTTGTTATATATTAATTACTTTTAAAACAATATATTAGTTTATTTAATTGAGTTCGACCCTCGGAATTGTACAGATTATAGGAAATTCTTATTTGTATCATAATGTGTATCATATTGAAAAAATTATTTTAAATAATTAAACAAAACAGATAGTTATTGTTTTGTTTGGTAGTGGATATACCTACCAAGATTTTTAAAGACTTATAAGCGATTCAAAAGCTTATAGGTCTTTTTTTTGCCTATTTGTCGCATTTAATAGTTGGCAGAGTTGGAATTATTGGTAAAAAATGGCAATATTTCAATGCCATTTGCGACAAAAATGAAGCTCCCAACGCCAAGAAAACGTGGTGAAACGTATACTATTACGGTTTCATATGAAAATAAAAGATACTACTGCACAAGAGACACTGTGAAAGAATGTGAGCAATGGGCAGCATTAAAATTATTAGAATTAAATTCTCAATCTAGAATTGAGTCTGGCGAAGTGAAACCAAAGTTTCTATTTCGGGACCTCAATACAAAATATTATAAAGATGTTGGCCAGCACAATAAATCAAATAGTTCACGGGCTTGGATTGCAGGTCAATATAAGAATTTTGAAAATAAATTTGGAGCTTTGGCCCAAAAATCAATATATGACATAACTCCTAAAGATTTGACAGCTTGGCGAAATAAGCAAATGAAGGAGGTTGATGAAAATACAATTCTTAAAGAAATCTCACATTACAGTACAATATTTTCTTACGCTCAAAAGGAATTATTTCTTCTGGAAGAAAACCCTTGGTTTTTGATTAGTAAACCATCTAAGCCAGCCGCACGAAATCGCAAAATACATCCATCCGAAATTGACTTAATTCTAAATGTTATGGAATACGAAAGGGGTTGTGAGCCAGTATATCCACATCATTACGTTGCTTGGGGTTTCTTATTTGCGATAGAAACAGCAATGAGACGTGGGAAAATTCTGGCAATGAATAAGATAGACATAAAACTGGGTTATGTTCATCTGCCAGCTACTAAAAATGGTGAAGCTAGAAATGTTCCGCTTTCTGAAGAAGCTAGGGCATTGCTGGATCTGATTAAGCATGATGGTCATCGTGTCATTCCCCAGTCAGAGAATGCATTTCGTTTAATGTGGGAAAACGCAAGGCAGAAGTAGGGTTGAATAATCTTCATTTCCATGATACACGTCATGAAGCCATTACTCGCATGGTTCGTATTAGAAAGTTGCCAGTGCAAGTACTTGCAAAAATTACTGGCCATAAGAAAATTGATGTCTTGGTGAATACTTATTACAACCCGGATGCAAAAGATTTGGTTGATGCATTTAAATCTGTAGAAAGATTGTGTTATAATTTTTACTCACATAACTTTATGAAAATAAATTACTTAGCAAGGTGTGGTATGAGTACTATTGATGAGAAAATTGAAGTAATTGAAAAAAAGAAATGTCCGTTATGTAAAAATGACGTTGATATTCTTGAAGATAGCCATATTTTACCTAAGCAGCTTTATAAGTTTTTGCATCAAAAAAAAATGAATATGATTCAACATGATAAAAAAACAGATAAGTTGATTATTAGTAATAAACAATGGAAAGAATATCTATTGTGCGGTAAGTGTGAGGATTTATTTCAGGTAAAAGAACGTGATTTTAACCTTTTTCTAAGAAAAATTGATCAGCTTGACAGTAGAGAAATTAATAAATTAAGTTGTCGATATAGTGATTCTAGTAATGACTTTAAAGTAAATTTATCGGGTGGCTTATTAGAAAAAGTCGATTTAGATACAGTCAAATACTTCGTTTTGAGTATTATGATTCGTCAGCATTATCTATCACCAGTTGATTTTAGTGATGATCTAATTCTCCGGATTGAGAACTATTTAAAGAACCCTGATCAAAAGTTTCCAGTTGATATGGTAATTTTCTTCCATTCGGGTAATCATGAGTTTCCTGCATTTTCTGCTCCAGTAATTTTAGACAAAATAGATAATAAACATATTTCTTTTTTATGTATCAATATGTTTGTACATATCACTTTTACAGATAAAGTAAAACAAACTTTTGAAACCATCAGTTGTTTACCTGAAGATTTCTATAATCCTCATTCTCAAAACTTACCATTTAACCAAATGATAACGGATGTACGTAAGCTTTTTAAAGAAACAGAGCAAACTCCTAAAGTTAAAAAATTTTTCGAGAGCTTGTAGTTAAAGTATATAAACTAGTTTAATGCCCGCTTAAAGCGGGCATTTTTCAATTGATGCATTTAGGTCCATGTCGTCGAGTTTGCTTTTTAAGTAGAGCATCGGCCACTTCGGGATCGTACATATGCTTGCGGTTGGTGCCTTGATTAATTACAGCAAGCTTATTGCGTATGGTTTCGTCAGAGAAGCCATATTTAGTTACTAGATCTGACACTGATACCAGTTTTCGCTTTTCAAGCTTTAGTGCGGTTACAGTGCCGCCAAATAACTTTTGACCAAGTATGGTAATCCCCCCCTAAAAATAATTGAAGTTAAAAGTAGAAAATCGAATAATCTTGTTGAAGGAGATTTTCTATGAAAACATCTAAATATTCAGACAGCCTAATCATGAGTATTTTGAAGCAAGCCGAATCAGGAACCCCTGTTCCTAATCTGTGTCGTGAACATGGCATGAGTTCCGCTACATTTTATAAATGGAAAGCGAAATATGGCGGTATGGATATTTCCATGATGACGCGACTTAAAGAATTAGAAGCTGAAAATGCTCGTCTGAAGCGTATGTATGCTGACGAACGCCTTAAAGCAGATATTCTTCAGGATGCACTGTCAAAAAAGTTATAAGGTCAACACAACGTAAAGCTCTTGCTCAGCGAGCCGTTGAGCAATTTAAGATCTCAGTAAGTAAGGCCTGTCTCATATTCCAAGTCAGTCAAACCTGCTATCGATATACAGCTCAATTAGACGAGCAAAATAAGATCATCGCAGAATGGCTGCTTAAGCTCACCAATGAGAATAAGACTTGGGGCTTCCAGCTTTGCTTTTTGTACCTACGTAATGTCAAAGGCTATCTATGGAACCACAAACGTGTTTATCGAATTTATAAGGAGCTTGAGCTTAACCTACGAATTAAACCAAACAAACGCATTAAGCGAATAAAGCCTGAATCACTCGCAGTGCCATCAACACCGAATGAATCGTGGTCAATGGACTTTATGCATGACCAACTCAGTGATGGTCGCAGTTACCGAATTCACAATGTTATTGATGACTATAACCGTGAGTCACTAGATATATTGGTTGATTTTTCTTTGCCAGCTCAACGAGTACTCAGGGGACTAGATCAATTAATCGCATGGCGAGGTAAGCCAAAGCGTATACGTAGTGATAATGGGCCAGAGTACATTAGTGATTTAATGCAGGCCTGGTGTACTCAACATGAAATTGAACATGTATTTACCCAACCTGGTAATCCACAGCAGAATGCTTATGTAGAACGCTTCAATCGGACAGTTCGATATGAATGTTTGAATCAATATTTATTTCGAGAACTTGAAGATGTCCAAGACTATACAACTGCATGGCAACACTTTTATAATCATGAACGACCACATATGTCAGTTGATGGTAAACCACCTAAATTTAAACAACTATAAGGACTTTGGTTTTCTACTCATTAAATCAATTAAAAATGGGGGTATTACTGAAACATTTACATTTAATCATTAAATTACATTTTTAAAAAAATCATAATAAAAAAAGAAATAAAAATAAGTTATAGTCTAAATGATTTTAAATTGCAGGAATCACACTATTGAGTATTCATGAAATAGTACTTCAAGATGATAAATTTCATTTACATAAACTTGTCAAAGTTAAAGATAGTATTTATGATCCAGTCAAAAAAGATGAATCTACTTTGTGGTTTTGGATTTACTCAGACACATCTGAATTTTTTTACTTTGAATTATGGGATGAACTTGATCATGCAAGAATAAACGAAAATATTAATTATAAAAATTGTAACTTTAAAGTAGTTAGTATTAATAATAACAATAAAATGAATTACTCATAAAACTTAATTATATTAAAGATAAATAATTTTCATAATAATTTAAAACATGTGCCTAATGTAAAAAACGATTTAATTTTATCTATTTAGGGATGGTAACAATACATCTCTATAGGTATAGGAAATTAAAAGTGAAAACTTAACAAGCGGCCATCAAGAGATTAATCCATTCATTAATTAGTCTCGGTTTGTAATGGCGCTGGGAAGCTTGTCGCTTTTTTAAATTAGTGAAAGCATCTATATCTGGTGAATCAGAGCAACTGGGTGCGAGTCAATCGGTCAAACTCTAAAATTCTTTAAAAGAGAGGGTCCATAACCCTCTCATTTGATATTTAAAGAAAAGAGGAGATTCCTCGCTGATTTAAACCGACCTTTTTACGCACTCGAGTTTGCTTTTCTTTCAAAAGCTCATTTAATAAGCTATTTAAATGAGCATTATTGAGGGCAGCTGGCGTAAATGAGTCATAGCCAAGCTGATTAAAAAATAAATCAACTTTTGAGCACTTTTGCACGTATTTCATTGACCAGTTTTTAAAACTAATTTTGTCAATATCCATGATTTCAAATTCAATAATGCTATTATGCCTAGCGTCATTTTTTATACTTTGAAATAACGCTTGAACTATAGACTTTTCACCTTCAAGACATTGAAAAAAATGATTATTGGCATAGTATAGAACACCAAAAATTTTATTTTTCCCATTAAAATCACGCGCAGTATTTAAGATAGCATTTAAATCTTCAATAAGGTCATTGGCTAATTCATTTCGAGTACTCGCATAGCACAATCGAATTAGCATACATCTTTCCTCAAGTTGCGTAGATTTGTATAAAAAACCTTATTCATTGATATCAAAATTATATGGCTCAATAGCGTATTCCCCAGCTAAAAGGTCGATAAAAGAAGGGATCGTCTCACTAGAAAGAAGAAATGGATTGAAATCATCACGATGATTTTCTAGGAAAAAGTCACCAAGTCTTTTATTGACAGGGGCAAATTTCATATTCCAATGCTTAAACAAACCTATGTCACATTTTTCGTAATATAAAATTTCACAGTTTTGATGACGTTGATCTTTTAAAATTTGATTATAGAACAGATCATCAACCTTACTTTTATGCCCTTCAAGACATTGAACAAAATATCCATGTCCATAGTAAAGAACACCTGTGATTTCATTGCGAGAGTTGAAATCAACAGCTGTGTTAAGAATTTCTATCAAATCATTCTTAAGATCTGGATGAGTACTCGTAGCTTTACTTGCATATAAAACTCTTACAAATTCCATTAGAAGGCTTCCACGATAAATAATTACTTCGAACTAGTGCTAACGCTTTAATTTTATTAATAAGCTTTATGTATTCACATAGAAAGATTAGTAACGATGACTACAATACATTGATAATTAATCAAAAGCTAACAAATCGTACCAATGGGTCGAAACAGGAAATGTAAAGTTTTTTAACACTGTTTGAGTGTTTTGTTACTTTATAAAATAAATTTAGCCTATTGTTAAAATTAAATATTTGAAAATAATAGATTTAATAAATATATTTTTAATTTCGTGTGGTTAAAAAACGTACAAATGTACGAAATTTCTCACAATCATGTAAGCCATGGATTATATCGCTAAATTTCATATTATTTATACTGCCTAGATACACCACAAGTGCTCATCATTATTATAAATCTGAATATTAATTTAAGGTGATTGTCGCTAACGCTTAAATTAAAATAATTCATTATAAAAATGATGTGTTGAATAAAAAGTGTTGTGTATTGGGGGAGTCTTCCCCCTTAGTTGGACAACTAAGGGGGGAGCATTTTTATAAATATGAAATGAGAGAGGATGAAATGCAAATTTTAAAAAATATTGTTATTTTTATTGTCTCTGTTTTAAGTATTTCATTGCTTATTATTATTTTTGATCAATTGGGGATGAATAAAAAACTCAACTTGTTTTTATCAGCTTTACTGTATGGGGTATTCATCACAATTTATTTGCAAAAGGTATTCCTAAGTCTATCTTACTTCTTAGGATTCTATAGCCTTTTATTCATGATAAGTTATTCTGTTGAAGTCATCGTCATGCTTTTTATTTCTTGCACTGTTTTAATGATTATAAAAATGATTATGCCGAAATTAAAGGATACACGTGTCGATCGATTTTTTATTTTTAATAAATTATATAAAAAGTAAGTTTTAATGATTACTTTTTATTTTTTTATTCAAAGTTGATCTTAATTGGTGGATTTAAGTGTTAATGTTATTTTGAGTTGTAAATATTATAAACTAGAACATTTTAATCACATAAAATAACACTTGGATTAAAATATTAATTTATAGTGTTATTTTAAATCAGAATATATTTTAGGGAGTAATATAGTATGTTTCGTTGGGCGATTATCTTTGCTGTAATAGCACTTATAGCGAGTCTTTTAGGATTTGGTGGTGTAGCAGGTCTTTCAAAAGATTTTGCAGTTATTCTATTGGTTGTCGCTGTTATTCTTACAGTGATTGGTTTTATTTCTCGTGGAAGGGTATAGTCACTATAAATCATCTAACGATAGAATTTAGTCATTCTATCGTTAGATATAATTACTTTGAAAGTACTTAAATCATTTAAATAAATTTGAACTGAGCACATTATGAAAAATATTAACTATGATTTTGTTTTAGAACAAATTTATAATTTTTTACTTTTAAGACCTGACTTTAATAGTAAAACAAATTTTGAGAAGATCGCTGAATATTTCAGAGCTTTAAATGAGGGCACAGATGATGAGTTCAATTTTGAGAAACCAAACAAAATCTCGGGTAAATTTGGCAGTAAAAAAAATATAGTAATAGTCAACGCACCTGAAATAAATAATAAAAATAAATTTTTGGAATGGGTTGATCGGCAAATAAATCTATAAGTTTTTTGATTAAGGGTATCTATATGCATCATAGACATAAGCGAAAAAAAGCAGCATTGATTTCAGAATGGTCAACTGATCAAGACTGCTATTTGATTGAAAATAGTTCATTACCTATTGAAATATTAAAAGATTCTTTATCATTCTCTGAAGAAGAAATACTTGAGAGAAAGATGCAGCTAGGATTAGTTCGCCAGCAACGACAAATGATGAGAAGCAGTTGAATCAAATATTCTAAGCTTCCCAATTCATTTTTATAATTTTAGCCTTAATTTAATCGGTCTAAAGTGATTAAGAGTCACCTCATAAAATAACTTAACTAATCAAAACTACATCCTGAATATAAGATGCTACACTCATGGTAGTTTTTAAAGATGCAAAAATTTAGGGCTGCGTGTTTAGCTCCCCGAAGTGAATAATCATAACGTTTTTCTGTTTCTTGACCACCTTTAATGGGGGAAGCTAAGGCAACTCAGCCATCTTAATAGGTATATTTTAAAATAAGGCATAAACTTTATTCAAGTGAAACCCAGTTACTAAAATCATTATACTTAAAATAAATACCTATACATGAGAGCTATTAAAAAGTGACAATGTTTACATGATTTTGACAGAAAATAAACTTAACTAATGATTTATAATAAAACTATTTAGGTGATAATGGATTATTAATCTTAATCTATAAATTGTTAATTATTTCATGTGTAAATTATTTATAAAATTTTAAACATTATAAGTTTTATATTTAATGGTTTATAAAGCTATTTGATTAAGATTTTTGAATTATCTTAAATAAGTGAGGAACGATTATGAAGATTGCTTTAATTGGTGCAACAGGTATGGCGGGTTCACGTATTTTAGAAGAGCTTGTTTCACGTGGTCATTACGTTAAAGCCATCGCACGTAATACACATAAAGTACCAGATACAGAGCGTGTCTTATCCGTAGATGTGGACTTAAATGATCATGAAGCGCTTGTAGAAGCACTAAAAGGGCAAGATGTTGTGATAAGTGCTGTTCCTTTTCATGGCTTAGACGCGAATGCATTGATTAACACAATTTGGGATTCTAAAGTTAAGCGTTATTTGGTTGTTGGTGGTGCTGGTGGACTGACTATTCCCAACAAAAATGTACGCTTATTGGATACAGATGACTTTCCTGCTGCGTATAAACCTGAAGCAGAAGCTGCTGTAAATTTCCTTGAAAAACTTAAACAAGTCGATGATATTGAATGGACTTTTATATCACCTTCGGCAGAGTTTGGTCCAGGAAAACGTACAGGAGAATTTCGTTTAGGCAAAGATGAACTTATAATTGGTAAAGACGGCAGTAAAATTTCAGCTGAAGATTTTGCAATAGCATTATCTGATGAAATTGAAAATAACAACCATATTAATCAACGTTTTACTGTTGGATACTAAGAAGAAGTGTATAAGAGCCCTCATTTGAGGGTTTTTTTCTATAAAAATTAAATTGACGATTTTAGCATTTCCTAAACTTATTTGTACTTATAAGTATTTTATTTTAAATATTTTGGTCATTGCTGTATGTCATTTTATTTATCTATATTGAATAAATATAACTATATAGTTTAAATGAATTAAGGATTGCAAATTTTAAAGATTGTGTTTAAAAGTTGAATGGACAATACATGTAATATTTTTATGATGATAAAACAGTTAATTATGGTTAATAAGGTGTCTGAAAAGTCATTGTGGATTACATTAGTGGTCATAATTGATATAAATAAGACCAAAATTAAAATATAGAACTTGCTATTGATATATGGATTTGTCATGAAAAGCTCTTTTTTGAATTGTTATACTATAACACTTTTATGGATAGACTTATATGCTGGAAATGTTATGAAACAAAAAGTATTCATTTAAAAAACTTTAAAAAACTTTAAAAAATGTCTATCAGTTTCTTAATTTAATCAGTAATTTTTATTTAAGTGTCTATTGGTTATAAGAATTTTAAGATATTGTTATAATCGTCTCTAAATGAGTCTTGTATGAAAATAGATGAACGCATGATGATAAATGATTTATTGTCATTGGTTTTAAAATCACTATTCTGAGTTTTCTAAATATTAATTCATTTAAATCAATAACATTTTTGATTTTGTTGTCATTTGAAGATAAAATATTTTCATGTTTATTCATCAAACTTAGATTAGGTTGTACTTAAATTAGGTCATACATGGACTGGCTCGCACTTAGATTAAGGCTAAGTAAAATAATATGAACAGTTGCAACCATTGTAGATATGACTTTTAGTTTTATACTTTAGACATCTGAATAAGTCCTTTTTAAAACCATAGATCAACATAAAATCCTCCTCATCCTAGCTTTCTCCCAAAGCGAGAAGGAACTTTCAATATCAATCTGATTCACTCAACATGATCACTTTTTTGATTTATGAAAGATCTTTTTTAAGAACTACATGGGTATAAATATACTAGGAAATATAAGAATAGAAGGGGGAAATAACTTAAAATTGTTTTTTTATTGGCATTAAATCTCAAAATAGTAGAAATTTCAAAAGAATAGTAGTTGATTTTCAACCTAAGATTGAATTAGTATATCTATAAAATACGATATAGTGAATCGTAACTTAAGCACCAACGTCTGGATAACTGGTCTTTCTGATAAGTTAAAGAGTATTTGATTGGGGAGATACGAGATTCTTTATCTGGTTATGACTAGTGATTTAGGAAAGAGGGGATATGCACAAATTTTCAAAAATTGAGCTGGTAACAAATCATTTAACTAAAACACTAGAGGATTATCTAAAATTAAAAATGAGTTGTGATGGCGTATATACACATACTACAAAAAAAGAAGATGAAAATTATAAAATTGAAGTCGTTATTGATCCACCAAGTGATGTTTTAGAAACCTTTAAGAATATAGCACATGACATCAAAGATTATTTAGATACTATTGATTATAAAGGAAAATTTGAGTTTAAATTTATTGTGTAGCGATACAAAGACTACATGCAATAAGTCATAGTTTATTAAACTAAACTTCGTGTGTGTTTTACTCATTTTTTATGATTTATATACCCACAAGTCCAGCTCTTTGTGGGTATTTTTTACATTATTTTAAAATAAATGCCAATAACTACCAAGTTTCATATCCCACTCTTTGGGCTCAATGACCATTCTTCCAGCATTAGGTGTTAGGGTTATTTCACTGAAATAGATATTATTTTTTGATATCAAAAAATCTATTCGGCTATAACCATATTTCAGGCAGAGCGTTTGTGATAACTCAATTAAAATACCTAGCCGAGCTGGTTTCTTTAAATATGCAGGGCTATTGCTTTTTAAATCAACTGTAAATGGTTGGAGTGTCCACGATGTATCGTAAATATTTGAATATTCATTTTTGAGACTATCTTGTACATCGACTTCGATAAATTTGGGTTGACCTTCAAAGCAATGGACTCTACATGTGGTAATGGTTAATTTAGTTTCTTGGTCAATCAATAATTCAACATATTGCTCAGCTAAAATTGATGGCTTAATATTTTTGTAATGCCATTCTCTTTTCCTGAAATACATATTTTGCTTTAAATGATGCGTTAATTTGTTTTGCGCATTTCTTTGATCAAATTGACACTTATCATTGCAGACGATTGCGCTGCCGCTATCATGATTGCATTTCAAAACAAATCTATCGGGCAGTCGATTAAAGTCAATTTCATTGAAAGATTGGTATACACCGATCAATGGAACTAGATGAGAGGAACAAATTTTATTGCTGATCACTTCTCTTACAGCCAATTTATCAGCCAATAAGGTATGTAATGGATCTCTTTCAAAAATCATTCTTGCTGTAACTTTTTCATTAAAACTTTTGGGTTGATCAAAATTGGGAATATAACCAAGTTTATTAATAAAACGTTTGGTTAAATATTGCTTATCTGAGACAAAATATGCTCTTATAACTTTTGCAAAATAGGTGAGATTGTCAATCATTTGTCAAAACCCAATTAATGATCGTATAAGTATAAATAACCAAAGCTTAAAAAAATTTTAAAAAGCGAATGACTTTATGTATGAGTATTATAGTAATAGGCTTATTCCTCTAAAAATTTCATATTTACTTTCACTTACGGAGCGGTTGGAAAATTTATCGGGCTACGTTTTTGAATTATAAATTATTATATTTAATCAATATGTTGAATCCAGTTTTTATATGTGTGATATGACATATTTGAATCAAGCGCGTGGTTATTGTAATCCATGAAAATTTAAGCTTTAGATCGCTTAGACCGATAATCCTTAAGCGATTTGCTAAGTATTTAAGCAGCCTGTTACATAAAATTTACGATACATATATCAAGCTTTACCAAAAGGTAAAATATTTTCTTGAATCTTAATATGAATTGTGTAAAATTTAACCAGTGAAGAAGGTTGTGCTTTTCACTTTGACTTGGTATTTAAGTCTTTAATAAACCCACCTACTTTTTAGGTGGGTTTATTAATTTTAGCCTAATCAATAAATGATAAGTATCTGGCTTCTATCTAAAAGCATAAAACGATTTGAAAAATGAATATTAGTATCGATGGAAAGCTGAATAGTTAAGCTTTATTGAAAGAATATTGAGGATTTAATGTGATTTTAAGCACACTTTTAATAAATATGAATGAATTCATATTTGGAATAGCTACTGTAAACGGATGTTCTGCTTTCTAACTTGACATCATTGGAGTTCAAATAATGCGCTATTTGATCCAATGATGTGGCCTATTATTGTTTTGCTTAAAATTTATACGAAGGTATGGGTTGTTTATTTATAGATTTGATGTAAATTCAGAACAACATCTTTAAAATTAATTCTTATGAATATTTGTATAGGCGGTCCCTGGCATGGAAGTAAGTTGCTAGGAAATGATAATAAAAAGTCTTTTAAAGTAAAAGGCAAATTACCCAATTCAACAACAAACTATTTTAAAAGAAAGATTCAGTTTAAAAACGTATTTTATATTTTTTGGGTATCTGATGAACTGATGTTATTAGATGAGAATGAAATTATTAAAAATTTTTTACTTAAAAAATTAAATATTATTGTTTAAATAAACTTCATATAAATGAAAGATGCTAAGGCGTCTTTTTTTATATTTTTTAATTTTGCCTTGCTGCATTTGGGTTACAGTGAAATGGTGATCATTTTGGATTATCCATGAATTTTTCATTTTGATTATTTGATAAAATATTTTAATAAATGGTAAAAAATATATTTTAAGTTGCTTAAATTGTTTGATATTTTACATAATTTATTGTATAAAAAAGAAACAACAATAAAATGAGGGTGAAATCATGATAGACAAATCAATAAACATCGTTTTTTTCTTTTCCGTATTTATTGCCTTAACTTTACTGGTACACCTGTTGGGAAATGTGCCAACTGGCGTATGGTTTCCAAAATAAAACTGCTCAATGGAAAAGCTCATCTTGAGATGGGCTTTTTACTTTATGGAGGGATAGATTTTGATCCAGTTATTAAAATGTATGTTTGGCTTTCATCGTGTGATTGATACGCATTATTGTAAAGACGGAGAGTTGGCGGTGTGTCATCATTGTCTAAAAGTTGTTAAAAAATAATCATGTAAATGAAATGACATGGAATACATGATATTTCAATTTTTATACTCAATTCAAAGTTAAGCTGTTCATAATATTTTTTTACTTTGCGAGTGTGAGTTTTTAAATGTCAATACCTAAAATGAATGAGACTAAAACAGATTCCAATCAAGCGCCATATTTTTCAATTGAGCAGCTTAAAAGATTTTTGAAAACACAAATTAGATTAAAAGCCGATGAAGGAGAGTTATTTGTAAGTGAATATATCACTACAGATTTCGCACAACATGACATCGTTAATCTGGGTGAAGAATTTAAGAAAGCGGGCTACAAGGTGAGTATCAAAAATGCAGGTAAAGAAAAAATATTTTCTGTTTTTTGGAATTAAAACACTGTAAGTTTTAATGTCTCCTGAAGGAAATAACCACAACTTTATTCCATCACCTAAACGATCCAAATTTTACTTTTTGCTAGGGTTTAATTTTTCAATCAAGACAGTCCCAACGATGAAAATCATTTCAATAGTCTGTCTCGTTTTATTGTGGGTTGAAGCATATGTCGAAAATAAGATACATATCAACAAGATCAATCTAAGACTCTGCACTTGCAGAATTAAGTCACTGAATAGATGTCAGCTATTGGCCGCGTAGTGGCAATATGGCATAGTTCTGCTATTGTGTGATGTAGTCGATAGCCCCTGAATTCACTGTGGAATTCTTATGCGAGGCTTATGGAAGAACAAAGTGAATAATTTAGAAAATCAAGATTTAGAACAGCAATCTCAACCAGAGCAAAAAGATTCTAGCGTAATGAATGATATCGTGAATTCGATCAATCCTTTGGATGCCGTTGATCTGATCTTGGAAACAGGTCGGTTGATTGTGAATACGAGTAAAGATATTGTTTCTGATATTGCTGACAACATTGATATTGATATAAGTCTTTAAAATTAATTCGCAAATGTACCCATCAAAAGTTGGGGTTTTAATTTATGTGATTGAACTTTTTTGCAGATGACACTTAAATCAATGATGAAAAAAATTCTCTTGGCATTTCTTATGTTGAATTCGAAATTTAGCTTTGCTGATCCAATAAAACCAACTTTTCTTGAAGAAAAATTAGATATTGAAAAGTTTAAAAAAGAGCTAGATGATAAACATACATCTAAAATAAAAAAGTCGCTTTTTCTTGTAAAAAGAGAGCCGAAATTGGACCAGCCTAGATATAAAGCAGTTATGCTAAGAGTCGCTAAGGATAGGCAGGATAATTCTTTTAAATATATGAAAATGATCAATTATGTAGACTGTGATAAAAATAGAACTTATACATTTTTGTCATTTTATGATGAAAATGGCATTACACATGGTATTGGTTCATCTAATGACGATCTTGCAGGAGATAGTCCCTTAAGAAAACAAGTCTGTATCATTGAATGATGGTGAATAGTTGAAAAAGTATGCTTATTTTATGATTTAAAATTGACACATTTCACGTTATTTAGTAAAACTGTGATTGTTAATTCATTATAGTGAATAAACATACAATAATCCTTAATCAGCGCAAAATTAAGGGGAAGCCTCACAGTGATGTGAGGCTTTTTTATCCCAACAACTTATTCCAAAGCAGTGTTCGAAATCGCTCGTGAGTCGTTGTTTGTGACTTTGTTTAAAACTAATAGAGATCATGCTCAGCTTTAAAGCGTTCCAGATTCCGAAGTGCGTCTTGATAACGTGAGCGTACTTGACTGCTATTGCTACGAAGATCAGATAATTTCTTTTTATAGTCGTCGCGATCTTTGGCAGATAGATCTTTGCTGTCTAATTTTCCAAGATAGTAATCTAGATTGTTTTGTGAAGTATTAAATTCTGAATTCGCATGATAAAAGTTACTGGCCACTTGATAATAATGACGTAAGGATTCACGTTTCTCTGCAGGGCAAACTCTAAAATTACCGCGACCTTCTAAAGCTTCATAAAAGATATTTTCAGGTTGACAGTAAGCCCCTATACCTTTTAGGTAACCCATTTCATAAAGATTTTGACTAGGAATAATATTGGCTTTTTTACAAGAGGAATAGTATTTATCTATGTGGGATTTATTTCCAGCAGCGCCATCTTTTTCACCAACGTTAAACCAATTTGCAGTTTTACATTGTTCAACACTCATTGCAGCACAACCGGAAAGTAAAACCGTAAAAGTAGATAAAATTACTATAAGTTTCATAAAAAATTCTTCCAAACGATTTTTGACTTACTTTAAAAAAATGATTTTATCATGACAAGATCAATAATTTCCTGATCATTAATACGGTTTCACATGAAAAGTGCATCTAAAATTTGAGATAAAAAAGTGTTTTTATCATGTTTCTGCAGCTATTGCCGATATCGTATTTTAACTTTGGCGTATCTTCAGCTTGTGCATAATGTTTGTATTGCAGCTGATAGATATAAACCGAAGGATCCATCTTCAAAAGAACAGAACTGCTAAATTCTTAACTTCATTTAATTTAAAAATAACGGATGGGCAGTTAAATTTAATAGATTGATAATTTATTCAGATTTTTTCTAAAAATAGGATTTTTCATCTAACGCTATAAAAATAAAGTGGATTAAAGCAAGACTACAAATCCAAAACATAGACAATCATTGAGCTCAGTGCAGTGACGATTACACAGAAATTTATAGTTACTTATTTAATTTCATAAAACTTATATACTATGATTTTATAGTTAAATTTACATTGATCTTTAAAGTGGCTTAATTCTAATGTTTGGGAAGATCGTTTTTGCTGTATCGGTAGTCTTATCCATAGTTTTTTTTGTTCTCGGTTTAGCGGAAGCTATTGTTGAGTTTATCGTTATTGGATGCCTTGGTTTTATCGCATCGGGCTTGGTTTTTAAACAAATGAAAATATCATTCAAGCAGAGTGACGACTAATTTTGTGGTTTTAACCAAAAGTACTTTTGGCTATTTTTTATTGTCAAAAAATGCTATGCAATCATGGTGTTGAATTTAAAAATTAATCAGATATTTTTTAACCGTAATTATTTTTACAGATTTCTTACTTACTTTTGCCAGTGAAAAACAGAACAAACAAAAATTATAAAAGTCGCTAAAAAAGAAAGATCTAATTTTCTATAGGAATGTAAGCACTGAGCTAAAAAGTAAAAAAGGTTGATAGAGCCCTCATTGGAGGGCTTTTTTGTGTCAAGGTGCTGAAAAATATTAAAAAAAATCACATATTATTATAATAATATAATATTTTATTATCATTTTATGATATTTTTATGTTGTTATATAGCGTTATAAATCTATATAAATCATCTTATATTGAATAAAAGGGGTAAAAAATAATGGCTAAAATTGACTTAAATCCATTGGCTGAGATTGATGGCTTCACAGCAGCAGCACTTGTCGACTATACAAGCGGATTATCACTTGCCGCTCAAGGAACGGGGATCGATTTAGAGCTTGCTGCTGCTGGAAATACGGAAGTTTTAAGAGCAAAAATTAAAACAGCAAAAGCACTAGATTTGAAAGATACGATTGATGATGTTTTGATCACACTCGGGAAGCAGTACCATTTATTACGTCCACTTGAAAAGAATAGCGATTTATTTTTATATCTGGTATTGGATCGCCAAAAATCGAACTTAGCGATGGCAAGACATGAGCTTCGAATTTTTGAAAAAGAGTTAGATTTTTCTTAAAAGCAGCAATTGGCTATTATATTGGATACGATGTAATAGCCATTTTAAATCATCAATACTAAGAAAATAGAATGCATATTTAGCATATAAATACAGCCCGAATATAGACTGTATAAAGATGTTAAAACTTGAGTGAAATAGTCGACTTAAGTCTATGAATGTAAAGTTATAAATATGAATACCATAAAATAAAAAAATATCATTGAAAATCTCATAAATGTTATTAGAATTCTATTTCTAAATAAATTAAGAGATTGGGGATATGGAAAATAAAACAGCAAGATTAACTATTTTGATAGACCCGAACAAAAAGGAAGCTTTTGAAGAATTGTGCAACCGTCAGGATCTAAAGCCTTCACAAGTGGTTCGCCAACTGATTCGTGAGTATTTAGAAAAGCATGGTGTCGATTACGCGACTAAACCGACTTTACCGAAAAAGTAATATTTAAATTATCAATTTTATCAAGAAATAGGACTGTGCTTTTTAGGGGGAAAAGCGGGTCTTATTTATATTGAATCAGAGAAAACTGAGTAAGATTGATCAAAAATGTTGTATTAATTATTGATGATTTTGATATTTATAAATTTTTAATATATTTGATTCTGTAAAGCTGATCAATTTGAGCTTGATGATATTGAGTAAATAAGCAAAAGAGAGCTTACAGGCCGTTTTATGGCTTGTAAGCTCTTTTTGAAAATAAAGCCTAGAAACAATACGATAAATAGATTTTTTGAATTCTTTTTTGACAAAACTTCAGCTTAGTTTTGACCTTTATAGCATTGTTTTTCATATGATTATGATTAAGTGTTTTTCTGTTAATTGACCATAAATTAAAATTAAATAAATGATAATTATTATTATTAGTAATTGCATTTGATGTTTTGCTCAAATACAATGCGCAACAATTCTTTCACAATTCCTCCTTAATTTAAGTTGCGTATTAACATGAATAAACAATTAAGATTTCAAACGCTGTCAATTTCTATACTCACCGCAATGTCAATTTCAGCATATGCAAAAGATACTTCTGAAGATGCGACAAAGTTAAAAACAATTGTAGTGACTGCGAGTAGTCAGGCAGTAGATGTTAAAGAAGCACCAGCAAGTATTAGTGTTATTACAAGCGAAGATATCGAAAAACAGCCTGTGGGTAGTCTTGGAGAGTTATTGAGTAAAGTTCCTGGGGTAACCGGTGGAATTAGTCCTTCGAAGGAAGGTTCTAAGATTAAATTGCGTGGTTTACCAGACAATTACACATTGATTTTAGTTGATGGTAAACGCATCGGGTCTTCAAGAGATGTAAGTTATCGTCCAGATTTAGGTCGTCAGGATTTAAACTGGATTACACCCGATATGATTGAAAGAATTGAAGTCGTTCGTGGTCCAATGTCTTCCTTATATGGTTCAGATGCCATGGGAGGTGTAATTAATATTATTACTAAGAAGATTCCCAATGCTTGGGGCGGTAATGTCACTTTAAATTATACTCAGCCAACAACTTCGTCTGATTTAGGCACTTCTTTACAAACAGGTGTCATGGCTGCTGGTCCATTAACGGATACCTTAGGTCTGCGCTTGACTGCAGGGATGACTGAACGAGAGGCAGATAAGAAATATTCAGCAGGTAACGGAACCACAGGTTCTCAAGATCAAAACTACAATGCGATGTTGCACTATCAGGCAACAGATAAACAGTCATTCAGTTTTGAAGCAGGGCACAGTATCCAAAAGAATGAAAAGGGTTCTCAAATTAACGCCACAACAGGTGCAGAACAGGAGACCAGTTGGGGAGCTAAAAAATTAGAACATAATTCATATAGCGTATCTCATGATGGTGAGTGGGCAATTGGTAAATCTAAGTTAAGCGCATACTACAATGATTATGATTCAAGTATTAATAAGGTTACGAGTAAATCAAATGAATTGATTGTTGAAGGTAGCTTAACCATGCCATTAGAGGCAATGTTTAAGCAAGTCTTAACTGTTGGTGGTCAATGGAAAAAACAAGAATTAACCAATACTGACACAATTGGCACTCTACCAGGTGGTAGTTGGGATGGGAAAAGCTATACCGATCCTACAGTAAACAATAAGAATTGGGCATTATTTCTTGAAGACAATATTTCACTGCTCGATAATTTGACATTAACCGTAGGGAATCGTTTAGATCATGATGATAAATATGGTGATCACCATAGTCCACGCGGTTATTTAGTTTATAGTCCAACGGATGATCTTGTGATTAAAGGGGGGATCGCAAAAGGTTTCCGTGCACCAACTGTGAAAGAATCATCTCCTGGTGGGGCAACTGAATCTGGTGGGAATGGTTGCAATGGGTTAAGAGGTAAAATTTGGTATGACAGTAAGCAAAAGCCAGATACCTATACGGGTGGTAGCTGCTTTATGACAGGTAATCCAAACCTTAAGCCTGAGGAAAGCACAAACTATGAAATTGGTGTAAATTATACTGGTTTTGGTACAGATTTAGGTTTGACATTCTTCCATACAGATTTTAAAAATAAAATCACTTATTCGCCGTTAGGTCACGAAGGTGGTATTTGGTTTACTCGAAATGAAAATATTCAAAATGCAGTAACGCGTGGTCTAGAAATGGTTGTAAATTTCCCAGTTTTAGACAATCTAAAATGGAATAATAATGCAACGTATTTCTTAAAAGCAAAAAATGAAGATACTGGTGCCACCTTACTGACCACTTCAAAATTAACGGTAAATTCAGCCCTAAATTGGCAACCGATAGATCCACTCAATGTAGAATTGTCTGCGCAATATTTAGGTAAGCAATATTTAACTGATAAAAGCGCTACTCCTACGATGCAAAAACCGCATACGATTGTAAATCTAGCAAGCAATTATCAAGTCAATGATAAGCTCACTGTACGTGGTGGCTTTACTAATTTACTTGATAAAAAATTGTCAAATGGTGCAGATACATACTTCGTTGAGCGTCAAAAAGTATTTGTAGGTGCAACCTTTAAATTTTAATCAATTATATTGAAATGAAGATTGACTTCACTTCAATTAATAAATCATGCGTTAGAAAAACCATCTTTGGATGGTTTTTTTGTTATGTATTTTTATTAGGAAGTGATTTTATTTCGATGAATCAAGTGCTGTATATAAAATAGTAAAGCAATGATCTTCAGAATTTAGGAATTTTTTGTTCGCACCAAAAATTTCCCCCAATATTTTTTTGATAATTCTATAGTTTAATAAAATCAGTAGGTTATATATGTTCTAAATAACTTTGGGTATTTTATGGTTTTTATATTTAACTTGCTGTTATCAGAATGTTTTTTGATTTAAAATTATAGTTCACTGCCATATAGGCAGCTTAGAAATCTTTAAGCTCAAGCAAATTACACATTGCAATGTTCACTGCCATATAGGCAGCTTAGAAAAAAAACTGGCATCGACTGTAATTAGATATACAGTTCACTGCCATATAGGCAGCTTAGAAATTATAAGCGCCTTGTTTTGTTGTCTTTAGCGGGTTCACTGCCATATAGGCAGCTTAGAAATGAAATGGAGGAGCTAATAATAGATGCAATGGGTTCACTGCCATATAGGCAGCTTAGAAAACATCCAGCGCATCATTCATTAATGCTATGTCGTTCACTGCCATATAGGCAGCTTAGAAACTGACATTATATTTCACAATATGCATGATTTAGTTCACTGCCATATAGGCAGCTTAGAAAAATACCGAAAAAGCATTTGATCTATTCATGAAGTTCACTGCCATATAGGCAGCTTAGAAAATTTGAGCATCGATTAGTGCATTGGCATCTAAGTTCACTGCCATATAGGCAGCTTAGAAATGCTCGATAATCGAGTTCGATCTTTTCCCAATGTTCACTGCCATATAGGCAGCTTAGAAATTGTGGGTATTCCATCGTGTTGCGCCATTCTGGTTCACTGCCATATAGGCAGCTTAGAAAGTAATCGAGCATTATTTTTATTGTCGAGTAGCGTTCACTGCCATATAGGCAGCTTAGAAAGTTCAAATGAGTAAAGGTAGCGGTGGTGTTACGTTCACTGCCATATAGGCAGCTTAGAAAACGCTTTGGTAATTGTGCGTCTTTGTGGTTTAGTTCACTGCCATATAGGCAGCTTAGAAAACTTTTCTCCCTGTCTTTTAGCTTCCTCATGCCGTTCACTGCCATATAGGCAGCTTAGAAACTTTTGATATCTCAGCACTTACAGAATCTAGCGTTCACTGCCATATAGGCAGCTTAGAAAAATTAAATACTGAATATCTTCTTTGGGCATTTGTTCACTGCCATATAGGCAGCTTAGAAAAATGTACTTTAACTTTCACTCTACGCCTGTGCGTTCACTGCCATATAGGCAGCTTAGAAATTATCTCGAATGAAAAACGATAAGAAATCCAAGTTCACTGCCATATAGGCAGCTTAGAAAAATGTAAGTGCAATCCTCATCAATCAACATTAGTTCACTGCCATATAGGCAGCTTAGAAATCTAAGGGGTTTACCATCCCACCAACATATCTGTTCACTGCCATATAGGCAGCTTAGAAACAAAAACCATACTCATATTCACAAAAAGGCTTGTTCACTGCCATATAGGCAGCTTAGAAATATAAATCAGAGATTAATTCCCGTCTTGTCTTGTTCACTGCCATATAGGCAGCTTAGAAATATGGGGTTGCATATTTACAAGGTGGTGTTAAGTTCACTGCCATATAGGCAGCTTAGAAATGAATGCATGGTTCAATTAAGTCAATTGGGAAGTTCACTGCCATATAGGCAGCTTAGAAAAAGACAATTTTGCTACTCAGCAAAAATTTAAAGTTCACTGCCATATAGGCAGCTTAGAAATTGCTCCTCTAAAGCGCTCTGTGTATCTTTTGGTTCACTGCCATATAGGCAGCTTAGAAATGAAATCGGCGATCTTCCTATTGACCGAATTAGTTCACTGCCATATAGGCAGCTTAGAAATAATTGATATTGAATCAATGATTGTATTAGCGGGTTCACTGCCATATAGGCAGCTTAGAAAGTGAAAAGAATGATGATTACACAAAGAATGTCGTTCACTGCCAAACAGGCAGCTTAGAAATAATTTATATCAAGTCCTGAACTTCAGCATAAAATTATTGATTTTGTACTAAAGCGAGCCCTTGATAATTATGGTGGGGGCGGGTGCAACGCGTTGGGTATTCAAATAATCTCAATTCATCTAATAAGTGATCTGCGCCTAATTAACCAAGTCAGAATAAGTACACTGCAAGTGTTTTAAACAGGATGATGACGGAGGGACGTAATAAAATTCTGTTACGACTCCACAGGTGAATTTAACAGTGCAAAATACTAACTACGCCAATACTGTAACAACAACTAAAGTCACGACAGCTCAAGGCATTAAAATAAAACATAATGCCCCGGGTGTTATGAATTAGGTTTTAATGTTCCATATTATCTGATGGATTTGCATTATTTAATTCATTATTTACTTCATTAGAAAGAGAGTTATTTTTATTATCAGTACTTTGAGTTGGGGTAATTCTTGTTTCGTTATCTCTTTCATCTGAGTTAATAGTAACGATCTTTTGTGATGTAACTGTGTAATTTGGATTATTGGAGGGTGAAGTAGTAGGTTTTGCTGGTAGATATTTTGTGCTTCCTGTAATTCTTTGATGTTGTTCCTGATCTATACCATGAATCTGACAATCATCCAGTATTGGGAATCCCATTATCATGGTTCCACCAGTACAGATAAGTTGCACAATATCACCTTTAACTAATTTGGATGCTGTTTGTAGTTCGGTTGGCAAGAGGTTTGCATGTATTCGATCTATACCATAATAATTGTTTGAGCCAAGTATACTAAGGTAAATTTGATCACTGTAATCTTTGTTTATACCAAAGACCATACCTTGCAACAGTAAGGTATTTCCTTTGTATTTTTGATCTGCGGAAACTTCATTTTGTTGGTAATCCGCATAATATTTTAGAGCTGAAACCTGAATATTTGTTTTACTTTTTTGATGGGCTGTAGTTTGAATGGGGTGGTTTTCCACTGTTTCTGCAGGTGTTTTTTCTTGATTATAAGCTGGATAGGGAGTTTCAGTTGGTTCAATATTTGGTTGATTTTCAATTCCAAATGGTTTAACAAAAAAAATAAAGAAAATGACACTTATTGCTAAATATATGAAACCAATTTTTTTATCCTTCGGGGAATAATTACGATCAAGCAAAAGCCACACAAATAAGATTGGGCATAAAACGATAAGAAGAGCTATAAAAAATGGTACTTTCTTATATTCTGTAGAAATTGCATTTTCTTCAAATGGGGTATCTAAGGGAGAATAAGTTCTAAAATTATTTTTAGAAGGCGCACCACAATGTGGACATGAATTCGCAGAATTTGAAATTGTTTTATTACACTCATAGCATGAAATTAGAGCCATAAAATATTCCTATATAAATTTTAATTTGTATAAATAATATTCATTATTGACAAAGATTTCAGTATAAATTTAAAAATAGGTATAGTTAGTCTAACAATCAACGGAAAAACAATAGATGAGGTTTACTGCTAGACCAGCAGAGGAGTTAATTTTAGTTATATTGATAACATTTGAATTTGTAGAGAAAATCACTTTTAAGCTAATTTCTTCTACATCTAACTCATTGGTTTATTTAAAGCTAAATCAATAAAGATCTTTCATAAATCAAAAAATGATTATATGGCGTAAATCATATTGCTATTGAAAGTCCCTTCTCCCACTGGGAGAAGGCTAGGAAGAGGGGGATTTTATCTTGATCTATGTTTTAAAATAGGCTTATGAAAGAAGTCTAATGTTTAGCTAATCATAAATAGATTTTAGAATTACCAATCGTATTTTAACCCCACTCTAAAATTAATCGGTGCGCCGTAGTAGCTATTACCTGTTGTTAAATAATACTTTTTATCAAAAAGATTATTTATATTGAGATTGGCTGTTAATTTATTGTTTATTTTATAACGTGCCATTAAATCAACAACACTGTATTCACTCTGGGTAAATTTCTGATCTGCTGATTGAATTTCACTTTGCCAACGAACACCTCCGCCAACGGTTAGTGCTTCATTAAGATAAGGAAGTTTATAGGTTGTATAAAGTTTGGCAGTATTACTTGGAATATTAGAGTTTAATAGCTTGCCATTACGGTCTCGGCTTAAATTTCGGGCAAAGCTTGAGGAGATTTGCCAAGCATCTGTGAGTTTTCCTGTGGCTTCTAATTCAATACCACGACTTTTGGTTCCAGATTCTGCTATATATGCCTGAGATCCATCAGGAGCTAAATGCGAGCCATCTGGCTGTTCAGGAATCGCGACCGCAAAATTATCTTCTTTATTTTCATAGATTGCTGCACTTAGATTAAGTTGATTGTCAAAAAAAGCACCCTTGATTCCAAGTTCTGTACTATTTCCCTCTAATGGGTCTATATAATCCCCAGCTTTTGTTTTTAGATCTTGTGGAGAAAATATATTTGTATAACTCGCATAAGCAGACCAATTGGGAGTGAGATCATAAACTACGCCAATATAAGGAATGAGTTTATTTTCTTCTTTTCGATTGGTTATTGTAATTTTATTTTCTTTATAGTCGTTATCTTCTTTTTTTAACTTCCAATTTTCTAAGCGTGATCCCAACAACAGTGCTAAATCATCACTTAATTTAAACCGAGCTGCGGTATAAAATGATGAACTTGTATTATTTTCTTTGGTCCATCCTACGGCAGGATTATTTGGACGTGCAGGCGTATTCCCATCCCATTTATATATATTATCAATATTTCCACTCCAACCCTCAATCCACCAATTGGTAAAGTACGGCTGGCTATTTTCACTTCTGGTTAATGTTGAACCAAAGATCACATCATGGGTTTGATTAAATAAATCAAATGAGCCGTTTAAGCTGACATTAAACAAGTCTTGAATTGGTTTATAAGCCCAGTGAGTAGAATAAATCGAAACCCCACTACCAGTTTCTTTGTTGGGTGTTCCACCACTTGCATAGCCAACTAATTCATCTGAGTCCGTAATGATACGTGCTAATGAAGCCTTTAATTTCCAGTTATCATTAAATTGATGATTGACATCGGCAAAGAGTGAAGTGGTTGTTCGATCTGAGTAAGACCAACTGGGTGCTGCTGAATCTGATCGAGACCAGTTTGTTCGTGTCCCATCACTATAAAAAGCAGGCAAACCACCACGAGCTTGTCCAGTAATATAAATTTGTTGATAGCTTAAGCCTAGACTTGCTTGAGTCTTATCTGACAAATCAGTGTCAACAACCGCATAGGCCACTTTGCGTTCTTCATTGAAGCGGTCTATGTATGAGTCCGAGTTCTGATAAGCAACGACAGCACGTCCACGAAGCGTACCCGATTGATTAAGAGGTGTTGAGATATCGCCATCGAAACGGTATGAATCCCATGAGCTAAGATCTGTGCTGATTGATGCTTTAAAATCTTGTAATGGTTTTTTCCGAACCATATTAATACTAGCGCTGGCGGAACCTGCACCAGTCATTAAACCTGTCGCTCCTCGTACCACTTCAATTCTATCGAAAAGTGCAGTGTCTTGGCTTTGAAAAATAGAAGAGTAAGTACTTAGGAGTTTTACACCATCAAGTAAATAGCTATCTACACTTTTACCGCGTGAGTAAATTGGTGAAGTATCGGAACCTACATTTCCAGACTGGCTAACGGTTAATCCTGCAACTTGGTTTGCAACATCAGTCAATTGTGTAAGGTTTTGATCTTGCATTCTTTGCTGAGTCATGACACTAACTGATTGCGGTGTTTCTTTTAGGCTGAGTGCCAAGCCTGTTGATGCGGTAGTAGCTTTAGCGGTATATAAACCAGAGCCTTCGGTTGTAAGGCTATTGGTATTATTGGCAGATACAGTGATGGTAGGAAGCTGAGTAGAGTTTTGTTCTTGGCCATCAGATGGGTTCGGTGCTGCAAATACAGATCCATGTATTAAACAAATAGATCCGCCCCAAATTGCAGTTCGAATTGCAATTGCTAATGCATGTTTGCTTTGATGTTCCTTCATTAAATTCTCGTATGAGTCATATTCATCTACTTAGTCGTTTTTATTTTAAAAAAAGCTCATTTTTTTATGATTTAAATGAGGGATATCGTTGGATGTAACAACAATAGCGAGCAGGCGCGAATAGGGAAGAGGGTTATAACTATTTGTATTATCAATAGATTGATGTCATGAAAGTTCGAGATGGATTTTTAAATATACCTAATCGGCTTTATCTACTTATTTTTATTGAATCATTTGTTTTATAAGTAAAAAAACTATGAGTTAAATGTCGTAGTATAAATACTAGAACAGGCTAAAAAAGCTTGTTTCATATCTCGTTTTACTGTGGCTTCAGAAATATTAAGTTTTTCACCGATTGCGCGGTAAGTCATATCTTCCATTTGTGATAATAAAAAAACCTGTGCGACGCGTTCGGGTAGCTTTTCTAGCGTTTGTTGAACTTGATAGACACTTTCTCGAATACATATTTCATGTTCTACAGATGGATAGCCATCCTGTGGTGTATGTATTAGTGCATCTAGATATAAGTGTTCAACTTGTTGGTGGCGCCAATGATCAATAATCACGTGTTTCGCAATTCCCAATAACCATGCTTTGGGTTCTTTAATATTTTCAAAACAGTAGTTACTTTTTAATGCACGATAAAAAACTTCCTGACTAAGATCTTCAGAGTGGTGATGGTTGTGAAGTTTATGTTTGAACCACAAAAGTAAAGTATTTTGATGGTCTTGATAAATATGATCAAACCATTGCTGCTTTTGTACGTTCAAATTCATAAGCGTTGCCTGTTTGAAAAGCCAACAACATGGAGTTTTATTGGTTAAAGGATGTGTTGAAAATAATGATAGTGATAATGATTATTAAATGCAATAATAAGAATTACAAAATGCAACATGATAATTAGCGAGCTAAAAGACTATTTCTTCTTGATTATTAATGAGATGGGTGGTTAGTAATTGTGAAATTTCACATTATTATCTAATTGATAAATGATGAATAACTTTGAAATTTCACTTTATTTATTTCGCAATTGTAAATTTTGATCGTTCTGCGACTGTATGAATAAGAGTTTTTATGAGTAAGCCATCTGTAAATGTAAACCCAAAAAAAAGTTTTATTGACCGTAAGTTTAAATATTTAATTGGATTTATGCTGCTGATTATTTTCGGACTAGCAGGCTTCTATTGGAAAAAAACCTCATCCAAACCCGCAGAGGAATATAGCCAATGGAGTAAACCTGTACCCGTGCGAACTGTGCCAGTACAACGACAAGATTTACAGGTTGAAATCAAAGCAATTGGTACAGTCATTCCTACGCATACTGTGAATGTACAAAGTCAGGTTGCTGGGGTTTTACAGCAGATTTATTTTAAAGAAGGGCAAACCGTAAAAAAAGGACAGCTCCTTGCACAAATTGATCCAGCGCCATTTCAGGTCGCACTTGCACAGGCTGAAGGAACACGGCAGCAGAATTTAGCACAGTTGCACAATGCTGAAACAGAGTTGCAGCGCTATCAATTGCTGTTTAAACAAGATTCGATTGCGAAACAACAAGTAGAACAGCAATTGGCGCTGGTCAACCAGCTTAAAGGTCAGATACAGGCGAACAAGGCGCAAGTAGATGCTGCAAAACTACAGCTGTCTTATACTAAAATTTATGCACCTATTGAGGGGCGGGTTGGATTTAGACAGAAAGATGCTGGCAACCTTATTCAAGCCAATGAAAGTGCTGGTTTAGTCAGTATCACTCAAGTGCATCCAATTTTTGTGCAATTTGCAGTGGCAGAAAACCATTTAGTAAATCTGCGTCAATCCTTAAAAAATGGCGATAATGTGTTGGCAAGTGCTTGGGATAAAACAGAACAAAAACAACTTGCGCTAGGGCATGTACAAGCAATAGATAATCAGATTGATATCAGTACTGGAACTTTAAAAATAAAAGCAATTTTTACAAATCAGGATGATGCTTTATTTCCAAATCAGTTTGTCAATGTGCGTTTAAAGACTCAAACCATTCAAAATGCAATCAGTATCCCAAGTGATGCCGTACAACATGGTGCAAAAGGCAGCTATGTTTATATTATCAATCCGCAAAACAAAGCCGAAATTCGCATGTTAAAACTGGGGATGACCTCAAATGGTCAAATTGAAGTTTTAGACGGATTAAAGGGGAGCGAAAAAGTAGTACTTGAAGGAATTGATCGTCTTTCGGAAGGCAAAGAAGTTCAAATTGTTGCAGAAAATCAACAGCCAATTTCTACGGCCAAGCCAACTGCTGGATAAATCATGAATATTTCACGATTCTTTATTTTACGTCCAGTCGCAACCACATTATTGATGTTAGCACTGCTGTTGAGTGGTTTCTTGGTTTGGCGATTGCTACCTGTCTCTGCCTTGCCACAGGTCGATTATCCAATTATTCAAGTCTATACTTTTCAACCTGGTGCTAATCCCGATACGGTACAACGCACAATCACCGCACCACTCGAACGAGAAATGGGCAAAATTGCTGGTTTAAAGCAAATGTCTTCCAGTAGTTCAGTGGGCGCATCTGTTATTACCTTGCAGTTTGAACTGAGCGCAGAGCTTGGTGTCGTTGAACAGGAAGTACAGTCAGCACTCAGTACCGCCAGCAGTAAATTACCCAATGATCTACCAGCACCACCGATTTACCGTAAAGTAAATCCTGCTGATGTTCCTGTGATTACCCTTGCCATCAGTTCAGAAACTTTACCTTTAACAACAGTCTATGACATGGTGGACACCCGAGTTGCACAAAAGCTTTCTCAGCTTTCAGGTGTCGGGATGGTTAGCCTTGCGGGTGGGCAACGTCCAGCAATACGCGTGCAAATGAATGCTGCGGCACTCGCTGCCTATAAAATGAGTGCTGAGGATGTACGATCCGCAATTAATTCTGCCAATGCAAATCAACCCAAAGGCAGCTTTGATGGACCATATCGCACCACCATGTTGGATGCCAATGATCAAATTCGTTCGATTGCAGATTATGAAAATCTAATTTTACGCTGGAACAATGGCGCACCGATACGTCTTAGAGATGTGGCAAAAGTCATAGAAGGGAGCGAAGATCGCTATATGGCGGCTTGGGCAGGCAGTCAAGCTGCAATCTTGGTCAATGTACAGCGCCAACCGAATGCCAATGTGATTCAAGTTGCAGATCAGATTAAGCAAATCTTGCCTGAGCTACAAAAAAATCTGCCTGAAAATGTCAAAATTCGAGTGTTAACCGATCGAACTGAGAGTATTCGCAGCTCCATTGATGATGTGCAAAAAGAATTGGTTTTTGCCGTGTGCTTGGTGGTGATGGTGACTTTTTTATTTTTAAGAAATTTATCCGCTACGATTATTCCCAGCATTGCCGTACCACTGTCGATTATTGGTACTTTTGTCGTCATGTATTTTTTAGGCTTTTCTGTCAATAATCTGACTTTAATGGCACTCACCATTGCGACAGGTTTTGTAGTCGATGATGCAATTGTGATGTTGGAAAATATTGCACGACATCGAGAGGCCGGCGAAAGCTTATTGCAAGCCGCGCTTAAAGGGTCTAAAGAAATCGGCTTTACCTTAATTTCCCTGACGATTTCCCTAATCGCAGTATTAATCCCATTACTGTTTATGGGGGATGTGGTTGGGCGTCTGTTCCATGAATTTGCTGTCACTTTAGCAGCAGCAATCGCAATTTCATTGGTGGTATCACTCACATTGACGCCAATGATGTGCGCATATTTATTAAAAAATGCCGAACATCCCAGTTCACACAGTCGCTGGAGTCTAGACCGAATTATCCAGCAATACGGTAAAGCTTTACAGTGGGTTTTTCGGCATCAAGTACTGACTCTTGCGGTGATGTTGAGTAGCGTCATTTTAGCAGGTCTGCTGTATTGGATGATTCCCAAAGGCTTTTTCCCTGTACAGGACAGTGGGGTCATACAGGTGGTGACTGAAGCGCCTGATGATATTTCATTCCAAGCCATGAGTGAGCGTCAACAAGCACTCGCGGGGCAGATATTAAAAGATCCTGCTGTGGAAAGTTTGTCTTCATTTATTGGTATAGATACCAATAATCCAAAACTGAGTAATGGGCGTATTTTAATTAATCTAAAGCCGCATGCTGAAAGAGATCCTGTAGATCAAATTATGGCACGACTTAGAGAACAGTTCGCTCAAGTTGAAGGGATTCAAGGCTGGATGCAACCAGTACAAGAGTTGAGTATTGAAGATAAAATTAGTCGTACTCAATATCAACTAAGTATAAGCGCTGCTAAAACGACAGATTTAGCCGAATGGACCCCTATATTTGTTGATGCTTTACGACAACAACCTGAATTTGCCCAAGTCACCAGTGAAGAGGGTGGACAAGGCTTACAAGCATTTATTGATGTCAATCGAGATGCTGCAGCACGTTTGGGTTTAAACATTGAAGATATCAGTTTAGCTTTACAAAATTTATTTGCGCAGCGCCAGATTGCAACTTTATACACGCAATCTAATCAATATCGTATTGTTTTAGAACTTGACCCAACATTCACTCAAGGTATAGATGCTTTAGGGCAAACTTATATTCACAATAAGCAAGGAGAACCGATATTACTCAGTTCTGTTGCCAATATTGTGCAAAAACGCGTGCCTATTATTCTGCAACAGCAATCACAATTTCCAGCCAATGGGGTATCTTTTAATCTTGCATCAGGGGTCGCGCTCGGGGATGCGATCAAAGCGATTGATCGCGTACAACAGCGTCTAAATCTACCAACAGAAGTCAAAGTAAAACTGCAAGGTGCAGCCGCTGCCTATGAGAACTCGCAACAACATACTTTTTGGTTGGTGATTGCAGCAATACTGACCATGTACATTGTGTTAGGCATTCTGTACGAAAGTTTTATTCACCCGATAACCATTCTTTCTACCTTGCCCTCTGCTGCAATTGGTGCTTTGTTGGCATTGTTTATGGTCAATCGACCATTGGACATGATTGCCTTGATTGGAATCATTTTATTGATTGGTCTGGTCAAGAAAAATGGCATCATGATGGTGGATTTTGCTTTGGCTGCACAACGTCATGACGGATTGTCAGCACAGCAAGCGATTTATCAAGCTGCACTAATGCGTTTTCGCCCAATTTTAATGACCACACTTGCGGCACTGGTTGGGGCAATTCCGTTGATGCTTGCATCGGGTTCAGGGGCAGAATTACGTCAGCCTCTCGGGATCGTCATGGTCGGTGGTTTGATTTTAAGCCAAGTCCTTACTTTATTTACTACACCAGTGGTTTATTTATTTTTTGATCGTCTGCAATATTCATTGCAACACTCCAATTCAGATATATCTGTAGATGATTTATCCGCAGAGCAGGATACGACAAGGAGAGAGTTTTGACCTTTCTCTCGACCTTTATTCACCGACCTGTTGCGAGTATTTTACTGGGAATCGCAATTGTATTATTAGGTATATTGGCCTATTTTCGCTTACCTGTAGCCGCTTTACCACAGGCAGATATTCCAACGATTGTGGTGCGAGCAAATTTACCGGGTGCAAGTCCTGAAAGCATGTCTGCCACCGTGGCGACGCCGTTAGAGCGTGCCATGATGGGCGTTTCAGGGGTAAAAGCGATTAATTCTTCAAGTAATCAAAGCGCAACCCAAGTGGTTTTGCATTTTGATTTAAACACTGACATCAATGAAGCCGCCAGAGAGGTCCAAGCTGCAATCAATGCTGCGATGTCACAGCTGCCTTCTGGAATGCCAAGCCCTCCTGAATATTTCAAGATCAATCCAAGCCAGAGTCCAATTTTTTATTTGGCTTTGAGTTCAGAACATCTTTCTGCGGGCAAACTCTATGAAATTGCCAGCAATCAGCTGCAGCCAAATCTTGCGCAAATTAATGGGGTTGGGGAAGTTGTCATTGACGGGGCATCTATGCCTGCTGTGCGAATTCAACTCAATCCAAATGCGTTGATTTCACAAGGGGTATCTTTGGAGCAAGTTCGTGAAGCGATTGTAAAAAGTAATACAGTACAAGCCTTAGGGGTAATTGAAACTGAACAGTTGCGTTGGCAAGTTGAGCTTCCAAGTCATTTAAAAAAAGCGAGTGATTTTGCCAATTTGATCGTAAATCAAAATGGTCAGACAGTTGTTCGTTTAAAAGATGTGGCTGAGGTACAGGATTCGGTCGAAAACCGTTATGTAAGTGGTTTTCACAATGGTAAACCCGCGGTCATTATCAAAATCAGCCGTCAGCCCAATGCAAATACCGTTGCCACAATTGAAAAGATCAAAGAAAAACTACCAGAGTTAAGCAGATTAATTCCAGCAGATTCACAACTGACCACAGTGATGGATGGATCGGAAATTATTCGGGCAGGCTTAAATGAGGCAAGGGATACTTTATTATTTTCCATGCTTTTGGTGATTATTGTGGTCGCTCTGATGTTAGGTCGTCTGCAAAGTGCTCTTGTACCAAGTATTGCTTTGCTGGTGACTTTGATTGGCGCATGCAGTCTGGTTTATCTCGCTGGATTTTCATTGAATAACTTGTCGATTATGGCGGTGATTGTTGCGATTGGACTTGTGGTTGATGATGCAATTGTGGTTTTGGAAAACATAGAACGTCATATAGAACAAGGTGAACAGCCTATACAAGCTGCCTTAAATGGTATTCGAGAAGTTGGTCTGACCTTGCTGGCAATGAATTTGGCTTTGGTGGTGATCTTTATTTCCGTGCTATTTATGGGTGGTGTAATCGAACGATTATTTAGGGAGTTTTCTTTAACACTGATTTTTATCATTATTTTATCTGTATTTGTCTCCCTAGTCCTTACGCCAAGCTTATCTGCACGCTGTTTAAAACCATTGGAGCGTTATCAACACCAGGCTTTATATCGCTATAGCCATCGTTTGATGCAAGGCTTGAGTCAGCTTTATTTACATTCACTGAAATGGATGATTAAACATGGTTATTTGGTCATTCTGCTATGGGGCGGTGCAATCGCTGCTTCTGTATATGTCTATCAAACATTACCCAAACGGGTATTACCTGAGCAAGATACTGGACGGGTTGAAGCTTTTATTCGGGGGGATGATGGCTTCTCCTTTCAAATTATGCAGCCTAAAATCGCCACCTTTAGCGAAAGTCTATTAAAGGATCCCGCAGTCAAAGATGTGATTGGTACGTCTGGTGGTGCTGGCGGAATCACCAATTCTTTTTTAATGGTGAGTTTAAAACCCAAAGCTGAGCGAGATGGCAAATCTTCACATGAAATTGTAGACAGAATTAAAAAAAATGCCCCATGGCTGGCAGGTGCGATTTTTTCTGCACAAGTCAAACAGGAACTAGAATTGGATGATCCATTTTCAAGTGGAAGTGGGCAAGATTATTTGTTGTTACTGCAATCTGATGATGTTGCGTTGTTACGTCAGTGGGTGCCTAAAGTTGCTCAGGCAATGCAGAAGCTTCCAGAGTTAGAAGAAGTTGAAACCATGGGCGATGAAGGTGCCCAGCATGTGACTTTAGACATAGACCGTGAAGCAGCACGTCGTTTGGGTGTGGATATAGACAATATTTCAAGCGTACTCAATAACTCATTTTCGCAGCGCCAAATTTCGACTATTTATGATCAAACCCAACAGTTTTATGTGGTGATGGAAGTCGATAAACACTTTACTGAACACCCTGAAGCGCTGGCAAATGTACGCATTCCAAACCAACAAGGTATTGCTGTACCACTCAGTAATTTTGCCACATGGTCTTATGGCATCACCAATGATCGGGTTTATCGACGCAACCAATATGCCGCAATGGGGATTGGTTATGTGGTTAAACAAGGCTATAGCTATGAACAAGCGGATGCAGCTATTCGTAGTGTCTTGCCCGAAGTCATGTTACCCAATGAAATTTTTATCATGACAGATAAAGATGTCGAGGCGGAAAGTTTGCAGGCTGGTTTATCGACGCCGTTACTTGTCTTTGTGGTGATCTTACTTATTTATATCGTTCTCGGGGTTACCTATGAAAGTCTGCTTCATCCATTGACAATTTTATCGACAGTACCCGCAGTGGCTTTGGGGGCTTTGTTGACCTTATGGTTATTTAATTTCCAATTCACCTTAATTGCACTCTTGGGCATGTTTTTATTGATCGGAATTGTTGTAAAAAATGCCATTCTTTTAATTGATTTTACTTTATTAGAAAGAAGAGCAGGCAAGACTGCATATCAGGCTATTTTATCTGCCGCAGCACTTCGTTTCCGTCCAATTCTGATGACCAATACTGCCGCGTTACTGGGTGCAATTCCACTGGCACTTAGCTGGGGAGAAGGGGCTGAGCTACGTCAGCCTTTGGGGGTAGTCATTGTAGGTGGTTTAGCCTTGGGTCAATTGTTGACATTGTATACAACGCCTGTCTTGTATTTGGTGTTGGAAAAATGTGCTGAATCTTGTTTGAAATTAAAAAATAAATACGCACTTCATTGAGGTAAATAGGAAAATATAATGCAGAGTTTAATCGTTAAAAATGTCATGTGCCTTAGTGTGTTCTTGATATTGACTGCATGCAATTCTACTGTTGTGTTGCATCCGCCTGAATATAAAGTGCCAGTCCTTCAAACGGATGATCATTATAAATATGCTGTTTTAAATTGGAAAAAAACCTCAAGCTTAGACGTCAATGCCAACACTTGGTGGGAAATCTTTCAAGATCCTATTCTCAGTCAATTGATGCAGCAATTGAATCAAGAAAATTTGAGTCTGAAACAAGCTGAAGCACGTTATCAACAAGCCAATGCCTTACTTGAGCAGCAACGCGCTAACCGTTTGCCAAGTTTAAAGTTAAATGGTTCTGCACAACGTAGTGGAACAAAGGACAGTACGCCAAACAACCAATTTACGACGGGTGTTCAGGTCAGTTGGATTCCTGATTTATGGGGCAGAGTCGCTAAAGCGATTGAAGGGCAACAGGCAAATTTAGAGGCTTCACAGGCTGACTTAGCCGCAATTAAACTCAATCAACAATTATTGGGCACAGAAACCTATTGGAATATCCGAATACTGGATGCACAGTTGGATGTTTTACGACAAACTCAACACAGTTATCAGCGTTCCGTCAAAATTTTAAATAACCAATATGTTGCTGGAATGATTGCGCGCGCGGATGTGATACAGGCTGAAACACAGCTCAAGCAAGTGCAAATCCAGCAGATAGAAACCCAGCGGGAACGTGATTTACAAGAAAATATTTTAGCTGTGGTACAAGGTAAAACAGTTGCTCAATTTCAATTGGCCAAACAGGAACAGCACTTTCAAGTTCCAACATTACCAACTCAGCTACCAAGTCGGATGCTGATCCAGCGTCCTGATGTAATCCATGCTGAACGTGAATTGGCGGCAACACATGCCCAATTGGGCTTGGCTCAAACAGCATGGTTACCTGATCTCAGTATTGGTTTAACCGGTGAATTAAATAGCCGCGTGTTGAGTCAACTGTTTCAAGCACCACAGTATTTATGGTCGACGGGCTTACAAACAACGACATTGATATTTGACGGTGGAAAACGTAAGGCTGAGATTGCACAAGCACAAGCGAGTTATGCTGAAAAAGCAGCAGCGTATAGACAGGCTGTTTTAACGGGTTGGAAAGAGGTGGAAGACGCGCTTTTACAGTCATCCAGTTTTAAACAGCAACAATCTGAGCAGGCTCAACTATTTAAACTTGCTTTAGAAAATGAACAAGTTGTAACTCGTCGCTATAATGCCGGCTTAGTCAGTTATTTAGAGGTGGTTACAGCACAGAATTTAACCTTACAGGCGGAACAGGCAACTTTACAGCTCAAGCAGTTGCAGTTAAAAAATACAGCCCAACTGATTGCAGCCTTAGGTGGCAATATAAGTTGAAGGCACGATGTAAAAACTTAAGTGACTTGGCTTAAATCTTTGAATAGCGTATTTAAACATTACTGATTTAAAAGCTTACACACTTTAAAAGCTTACATGCATTTTAAAGTGTGCAAGATAAGCCGTCTAAGCTATTGTTATTGAAAACCTTATTTATTTAAAAGCTGTGTTTGATTGATTAAGTTTAATGTTGTTTTTTAATCATTATTTAAAATAAATAGCACCATTTTAGATGTATATCAGGCTCTAAAATTTAGCATGCACTATGAAAGCGCAAGTTAATACTTGTGATTTGTCAGACAATTTTATTGTTAAAGTGTTATTTATGTCACGTTTATGTGTATAATCAGCGAAATTTATACCTTGATTTGATTTTGAAATGGTAAAGCTTGTAACTTTTTTCGTGTTGAGTAGTGTGATATTTCTAGGCTATTTCTCTTATGTCGATTCGCAACAAAAAAAACAACAAGAAATGCAAGATATTATCAAAGATGCGAATTTAACTATTCGGAAAATTGAGTCTAATCCTAATAATCACAATCATCTCAAACTAAGTAATACTGTGATTTGATTTAGGCACTGTATATCCTTAAAGCATTAAACTTCTGAGTTCACATGAATTGGATGACTAAAAGCGTCAGATTGATAAAATTATTTAAACTGTATGTTATAATTTGTAATATGTAATCGATAACGACCGTTAAATCTTCTAGAAAACGAAAGCTGCTAATCTGCAGCTTTTTTAATTCAAGTTTTTTATCGGAAATGTCATTTTGGTATGTTTATTGAATGCTGAATTATGGCCTTAATTGACGGCATTTAGCATTTTTTTAAATGAACTCGATTTTATCAACGAATAGCTCAAACTTAACAGGGGCTCAACAATGACGAATCCAAATCCTTCAGCGGGTTTGCTTGAACGCTTATTTAAACTGAGCGAAAACAAAACAACGTTTAGAACCGAAATACTGGCAGGTTTAACGACATTTTTAACAATGTGCTACATCATCATTGTTAACCCATTGATTCTTTCAGAAACAGGTATGGATCATGGCGCCGTATTTGTGGCAACGTGTTTGGCCGCTGCGATTGGTTGTTTGGTCATGGGGGTTGTTGCAAACTATCCGATTGCACTTGCACCAGGTATGGGGCTGAATGCTTATTTTACCTATTCCGTTTGTTTAGGTATGGGCGTTGAATGGCAAACCGCTTTGGCTGCTGTATTTGTTTCCGGACTTGTCTTCATCGCAATTAGCATGTTTAAAATCCGTGAAGCCATTGTCAATGCGATTCCAATGTCATTGAAATTTGCAATCGGTGGTGGTATTGGATTATTCCTTGCACTGGTTGCATTGAAAAACTCAGGCATTATTGTTGCAAATCAAGCAACTTTGGTGGGTTTGGGCGATTTAAAACAACCTACAGTTTTACTGACATTACTGGGTTTTTTCCTGATCGTGATTATGCACCACTATAAAATTCGTGGCGCAATTATTATCAGTATTTTAGCGGTCACTGGTATTTCAACAGCTTTAGGTTTAAATGAATTTAAAGGGGTTGTTGGTTCAATCCCTTCTATTGCACCAACATTCATGCAAATGAATTTTGAAAACTTATTTACGGTAAGTTTAGTGGGTGTGATTTTCGTATTTTTCTTGGTTGATTTATTTGACTCAACTGGAACATTGGTCGGGGTTTCACATCGTGCTGGTTTATTGAAAGACGGTAAATTACCACGTTTGAAAAAAGCGCTATTTGCTGATTCAACTGCGATTGTTGCCGGTGCTGCTTTGGGGACATCATCAACAACGCCTTATATTGAGTCATCGGCGGGTGTTGCTGCAGGCGGTCGTACAGGTTTAACTGCAGTTGTTGTCGGTATTTTATTTTTAGCGTGTTTATTTTTAGCACCACTGGCACAATCTGTTCCTGGATTTGCGACTGCTCCAGCATTATTATTCGTTGGTGTGTTGATGATTCAAGGCATCATCAATATTGAATGGGATGATATTACCGAGGCAGTTCCAGCATTTTTAACCATTGTATTTATGCCATTTGCTTATTCTATTGCGGACGGTATTGCAATGGGCTTTATCAGCTATGCATTGGTTAAATTATTTACAGGTAAAGCAAAAACAGTTCCATATATGGTTTGGATCATTGCTGTGCTCTGGGTAATTAAATTCGTTGCATTTGGTGGTTAATAAATTTAAATAAGAAAAGGGTGTAAACTCAAGTTTGCACCCTTTTTTGTTTTAATCAGATTGAAATGAATCCAAGCGATTTGGATGATTGAAATTTAATTTAATAAGTTTGAGGAAAAACGTGAATAGATTAGAACTTATTCGTGCCTTACCCAAGGCAGAACTCCATGTACATATCGAAGGCACGTTTGAGCCTGAGCTGATGTTTGCGATAGCTCAGCGTAATCAAATTGATATCCCGTATAAATCTGTAGAAGAAGTCAAACAAGCATATAACTTTCATAATCTACAGTCTTTCCTTGATATTTATTATGCAGGTGCCAATGTACTGATCAATGAACAAGACTTTTATGATTTAGCCTGGGCATATTTTGAAAAATGTGCAGAGGATAAAGTTGTACATACAGAAATGTTCTTTGATCCACAAACACATACCGACCGTGGTGTTGCCTTTGAAACGGTGATCAATGGCTTACAGCGTGCATGCGATGATGCTCAAACAAAGTTGGGTATAAGCTCTCATTTGATCATGTGTTTCCTACGTCACTTAAGTGAAGAAGCAGCATTTGAAACGTTAAAGCAAGCCTTGCCATATAAAGATCAAATTATTGCTGTAGGTTTAGATTCAAGCGAAGTTGGGCATCCACCAGCTAAGTTTGAACGAGTTTTTGCTCAAGCACGTAAAGAAGGTTTCTTGGTGGTTGCACATGCGGGAGAAGAAGGGCCTGCTGAATATGTCTGGGAAGCTTTAGATTTATTAAAAGTAAACCGTATTGACCACGGGGTGCGTTCAGAAGAAGACCCAGCACTGATGCAACGTTTAATTGCAGAAAAGATGCCTTTGACTGTTTGCCCACTGAGCAATTTAAAATTATGTGTGGTGGATGATATGGCACAACATAATATTCACCGTTTATTGCAAAAAGGTGTACATGTGACTGTCAATTCAGATGACCCATCTTATTTTGGTGGCTATATGAATGATAATTTTATTTCGATTGCTGAAGCGCTAGATCTTTCCAATACAGAGTTAAAGCAATTGGCAAAAAATTCATTTGAAGCATCATTTATTTCAAATGAAGAAAAGCAAAAATGGAACAATCAAATTGATCAATTGGCTTAAATCAAGCTATATTCTTTAAGCCTATAAAAGCAGTGTGTGAACACTGCTTTTTTTCATGAGGAAAATAGAATGAAATTTTTAACAAGTTTAACCTTATTCATTATTTTACCTGTGACTGTTGCATGTGCTGATTCAAGTACAGAAACGATTACGCATAAGATGTTAAAACCTTTAATCGAACAGCAGTGTGCCAGTGAATTAAAAGCGTCAAAGATTTGGCAAGTATCCTCATTTTTATGGACAGCTGCACAACAGCAACATGCACAGCAAAAAATCTGTGGCTGTGTCAGTGAGAATGCTTTGAATGATGTCCCTGCTAAACAGCTGGTTATGGCAACGTTTAATGAAGCTGCAAAAAATAAGTTGATTCAACAAGCGGTGATGAATAGTTTAAAAGGTTGTGCAAAGGAAGCATTAAAGTAAAGATCTAGAATTTAAGCAGCATAAATTTAAACCACAATAAAAATATAAAAAAGCACACCGTTTTGATGTGCTTTGCTAGATTTTTTAATTTATATTCGACTAACCTTGTCGTGTCATACTTTTCAATACATTGTCTTTATCAATGAAATGGTGTTTGAGCGCAGCCAGAACATGTCCGACAAGAAGTAAGCCTGCAGCCCATGAAATATAAATATGCAAAGGTTTTACAATCGCTGTTAAATCGGGGTTATCTTGTACAAGTCTTGGAATCTCAAATAAGTACAATACAGGCACGGGATGACCAGCACTCCAGCTAAATAAACACCCTGTGATTGGCAATGCCAATAACATGAAATATAAACCCAAGTGACCTAAATGAGCCAAAGTTTTCATCAATGGTGACATGGTTTCAGGTAGTTCAGGTGCAGGGTGAGTGTAACGCCAAAAGATACGGATAATCACCAAAAAGATAATCACCGATGCAATATTCTTATGTAAGGTAATGACATCACCTTTAAACGGCCCATCGACATCATAGCTTAAAAAATTGCCACTATAAAAACCAATGACCCAAGCGGTAATAAAGATGATTGCCATAATCCAATGCAACCATTGTGCTGTCCTTGTATAGTATTGTGATTTTTGTTGCATGACACAGATTCCGATTTAATTTAGTGCTTATAATATGGATTTTATTAAAAGAAATCAGTTCTAAAAATTCAACGTATTGTTTTAAATTTGCAACGCTTAAAGCAATAATTGTGAAATATTTATCCATTTAGCGTCTAATGATGTGATTATTCAAATTTTTAGTTTAATCCAAGTATAAGTTTAGGCAAAATAGCCCAGCTTTATCTCATAAAAAGGAAAAAATTGTGAAAAAACGCGTTGTCTTTCTTGCTTCAATCGCTTTAGCTCTATCGGCTTGCGCGACCAATGACCCAACAGGTGCTGCAGCAGCGTCAACAACTCAGCAGTTAGGTGGTGTTGCGCTTAAAATTGCGATCAATGCGAAATGCACAACTGAACTGAATAATTTACCTGCTTGGAAGACTGCAACAAAAGTCATGACTGCAGATCAGAAAAACAATGTACAAAGTGAAATTTGTGGTTGTGTCAGTGAAAAAGCACCACAAAGTGTCAGCACGGTAGATTTGGCAACAGCTGCTTTAGACCCTCAAGCGCGTGCTACGATTGTTTCAAATGTGGTGACAAAAACAATTAATGCATGTGTTGCGGAAGCGATGAGATAATTGCATTAAAGCATCAAAGGCATATGAATTTATTGATACAGATTTTTCTATATTGATAAATTCATGGTCTTAGGAGTGATGCTGTTTTCTTTATATGGCGTCATTCACGCGAAGCAAAATATTCTAAATTTTGATCAGCCGATTGAATTTATGTACAAAGAAAAAGGCTTTCAATCTGTCATCATCTCAAGATGATGATGTATAAACTCAGATAAAACCTGTTGAGCTTCTTTTATGATAGGAAAGAAAATGTTAGTTGCTGGTGTAGATGAAGCAGGACGAGGTCCATTGGTTGGCTCTGTGGTCGCGGCTGCAGTAATTTTAGATCCAAACAAGCCAATTCAAGGCTTAAATGATTCTAAAAAATTAACTGAAAAAAAACGTGAAAAGTTATTCATTGAAATTCAGGAAAAAGCGATTGCTTGGGCAATTGCTGAAGCAACACATCAAGAAATTGATGAGCTGAATATTTTACAAGCTTCATTATTGGCGATGCGACGTGCTGTAGAGGCACTTAAAACTGTACCAGAACATGTGCTTGTAGATGGCAATAAAGTTCCTAAAGGCTTAAGCATGAGCTGTGATGCTGTTGTAGGCGGGGATGCTTTACATGCTGAGATCAGTGCGGCAAGTATTTTGGCCAAAGTAACGCGTGATCATGAAATGGTTGAATTAGACAAGCAATATCCGCAATTTGGTTTTGCAAAACATAAAGGTTATCCAACCAAAGCACACTTTGAAGCCATTGCTGAACATGGTGTGATTGATCAACATCGTCGTAGCTATTCACCAGTCAGAAAAGCACTAGGTCTTGAATAAAACGGATGATGTTTTTACTGATCAATAAAAATTTAAAGCGGCTTAAAAGCCGCTTTAGTTTCCAAAACCACTATAATCTTAACGATTATAGGTGTTTTGCGAATTATCATCTTCAAAAGAAGGTTGATAATCTTGATCAATATGTTGCAAATGCTCGTGCATAGCACGCTCATGTTGAATACGTTGATAAATTTCTTCGCGATGTACAGAAACTTCTTTTGGGGCATTTACACCAATACGAACTTGGTTGCCTTTAACACCAAGCACAGTAACACTGACTTGATCCCCAATCATCAAAGTTTCTCCGACACGGCGGGTCAGAATCAGCATGTTTATCTCCTTGCTTAAACGCTAAACCTGCGATGAATTTCTAAAAACTAGAAAACACAACTTTAAATAGCACCGATAATTTTAACAGAATAATGTGACAAGTTTTTCATTTTCACATTGCTCTATTGAAATTTCTCTAAAACCTCAAAACTAATATAACAGAGCCACTATAGAAAACACTATAGTGGCTCTGATTTTTTCTTGGTCAAAACAGCGAATAAGTAGCTATATTTGATCAAAAATTATGCACGCGCACTCGATTCGCCATGTTCACGGTCTAAACCGAAGGCTGTATGGAGTGAACGAACTGCAAGTTCTAAGTAATTTTCTTCAATAATCACAGAAATTTTGATTTCAGAAGTCGAGATCATCAGGATATTAATCCCTTCATCTGCAAGTGCAGTAAACATTTTACTTGCAACACCTGCATGAGAACGCATACCTACGCCAACAATTGACACTTTAACAATGTCATCACGCGTAGCAACTTCACGCGCACCAATCGCTGTAGCCGTTTCTTCTAGGATTGCTTTGGCTTTTTTAAGTTCACCACGATTCACGGTAAAAGTGAAGTCAGTTGTGCCATCTTCTTCAACGTTTTGGATGATCATATCCACTTCAACGTTTGCAGCACCAATAGGCGATAAGATTTTAGATGCAATACCTGGTTCATCAGGTACACCTAAAATTGTTAATTTAGCTTCGTCACGGTTAAATGCGATACCAGAAATAATTGGCTGTTCCATATTGTCTTCCGCTTCAGTAGTGATTAGTGTTCCGACATTGTTTTTGAAATCTTCGTCGAATGCGCCATCATTGTCATTATCAAAACTTGATAATACGCGTAAAGGCACTTGGTATTTTCCTGCAAATTCAACAGAACGAATTTGCAATACTTTAGAACCGAGAGATGCCATTTCAAGCATTTCTTCAAATGAAATGCGATCAACTTTTTTTGCTTTAGGTGCAACACGAGGATCAGTGGTATAAACCCCATCCACATCTGTATAAATCTGACATTCATCTGCTTTTAATGCTGCAGCAAGTGCAACACCAGAAGTATCAGAACCGCCACGGCCTAAAGTTGTTGTATTGCCATCAATGTCGAAACCTTGGAAGCCTGCAACTACAATGACACGACCTGCATCCAAATGATTTGTCATCACATCTGTATCAATAGATTCGATACGGGCTTTGGTAAACGCGCTGTCAGTTTTGATACCAACTTGGCGACCTGTGAGTGACTTAGCTTCAACACCAATTGAATTGAGCGCCATTGCTAACATTGAAATCGTTACCTGTTCACCCGTAGACACCATTTGGTCTAGTTCACGAGGATCAGGGGTTTCGGTAATGGCTTTCGCTAAAGCCAATAAGCGGTTTGTTTCACCACTCATTGCGGATACAACCACTACAACCTTGTGGCCGTGGTCATGCCAACGCTTTACACGACGAGCAACATTTAAAATGCGCTCGGGAGTACCCATAGAAGTACCGCCATATTTTTGAACGATTAATGCCATAGTTGTTCCATATAAGCCATGACCCTAATCGGCATTAGGGTCAGTTACACAAAAGGTGAAGTATTATTTTTGAGCAAGCCAAGCAGTTAAATCTGCCATCACTTGTTCAAACTTCTCGTTTAGTGGCGCGCCACCTTGTGCTAAGTCAGGTTTACCACCACCTTTACCACCAAGCTCAGTTGCTAAGTGTTTGATGATGTCACCCGCTTTTAGATTTGCAGTGAAATCTTTAGCTACAGATGCGATAAGACTAACTTTGTCACCTTCTACAGCCGCAAGCACAATCACTGCATTATCTAATTTTGATTTGACACTGTCATGAAGATGACGAACAGACTTCGCATCTTGTCCTTGAACTGTGGCAATAAGTGTTTGGCGACCCGCAATTTCCGTCACTTGACTGATTAAATCAGAGGCTTGGAAATTCGCCAATTTTTGATTCAATTGCTCAATTTGTTTTTGCAATTGATGTGCTGTTTCTAGCGTTGATTGAACTTTTTCAACAGTTTGATCTTTCTGTGCTTTTAATAAATCGTTGATATGCAAAATGTCTGCATCAAATTTTTGAACGATTTCAAGCGCTTTGGTACCCGTAACAGCTTCAATACGACGAACACCTGCTGCAACACCACTTTCAGAGGTGATTTTAAACAGACCAATATCGCCAGTACGTTTTACATGGATACCACCACAAAGTTCGATAGAGAAATTTTTCTCATCTTGGATTGAACCCATAGAAAGTACACGAACTTCATCACCATATTTTTCACCGAACAACATCATTGCGCCTTTTTCTTTTGCAGCATCAATGTCTAAAAGTTCAGTAGAAACGGCGGTGTTTGCAATTACTTCGCGGTTTACAATACGTTCAACCTGTTGAATTTGTTCAAATGTCACCGGTTGGTCATTGGCAAAGTCAAAACGTAAAATGTCAGAAGCGACCAAAGAACCTTTTTGTTGTACGTGCTCGCCCAATACTTGACGTAGAGCAGCATGTAAAAGGTGAGTTGCAGAGTGGTTGCGTGCAGTTGCTTCACGAAGATCTGCTTTTACAATTGCTTCAACATTTTGAGTCGCTTTTAGGCTTCCCATTGTCACGATACCTTGATGGACAAAAGCGCCACCAGATTTTTTAGTATCTTGAACTTCAAAAATACCAGTATCGTTTTTGAACAGACCTGTATCACCAATCTGACCACCGCTTTCTGCATAGAACGGTGTTTGGTTCAATACGATTAGTGCTTCATCGCCTTCAACGACTTCATCAACTTGTACGCCATCTTTATAGATCGCAATAATTTGACCTTGACCTTGAGTTGCTTCATAGCCATCAAACTGAGTTTCGCTATCTACTTTCACAATGCTGTTATAGTCAACAGCAAACTTGCCTGCATCGCGTGCACGTTGACGTTGTGCTGCCATTTCAACTTCAAAACCAGCTTCGTCAATTTCCAGTTCGCGTTCACGTGCGATATCTGCGGTTAAATCAGCAGGGAAGCCATAAGTGTCGTAAAGTTTAAAGACGGTTTCGCCTGGAATGGTTTTACCTTTGAGGTTGGCTAATTCACCTTCAAGCAGTTTTAAACCTTGTTCAAGCGTTTTGGCAAACAATTCTTCTTCACGAATCAAAGCTGCTTCAATCACATTACGACGTTGTTCAAGCTCAGGATAAGCAGTGCCCATAGCATCGATTAATGGTTGCAACATCTTGTAGAAGAATGTACCCGTTGCGCCCATTTTATTACCATGACGTACTGCGCGACGAATAATACGACGCAATACATAACCACGACCTTCATTTGAAGGGTTAACGCCATCTGCGATCAGGAAGCAGCATGAGCGTGCATGGTCTGCGACCACTTTAAGTGAAGCAGGGTATTCAATAGGTTTATTGTTTGCTTGTGCAGTTGCAACCGCTTCAGATGTATCAACACCAATAATTTCAGCAGCAGACTTTAATAGGTCTTGGAACAGGTCAATTTCATAGTTTGAATTGACATGTTGTAAAACAGCAGAAATACGTTCCAAGCCCATGCCTGTATCTACAGATGGTGCAGGAAGATTATGCAGTACGCCATCAGCAGTACGGTTAAACTGCATGAAAACGTTGTTCCAGATTTCAATAAAACGGTCGCCATCTTCTTCTGGTGTGCCCGGTAAGCCACCCCAAATATGATCGCCATGGTCAAAGAAAATTTCAGAACAAGGACCACATGGGCCAGTATCACCCATTGCCCAGAAGTTATCAGAAGCGTATTTTTCGCCTTTATTGTCACCAATACGGATAATACGATCTGCAGCTAAGCCAATTTCTTTGTTCCAAATGTCAAACGCTTCATCATCTGTATGATAAACAGTGGCATATAATTTATCTTTAGGGAGTGCTAACCATTCTTCACCAGTAAGGAAATCCCAAGCAAAACGAATCGCGTCACGCTTAAAATAATCACCAAAAGAGAAGTTACCTAACATTTCAAAGAATGTATGGTGACGTGCTGTATAACCGACATTATCTAAGTCGTTGTGCTTACCGCCTGCACGGACACATTTTTGCGACGTCGTTGCACGAACATAGTCACGTTTTTCTAATCCAAGGAAACAGTCTTTAAACTGGTTCATCCCTGCGTTGGTAAAAAGCAGAGTAGGGTCATTGGCAGGTACAAGTGAACTTGACGCGACACGTGTATGTCCTTGCGATTCAAAGTAGCGCAAAAATGCTTCACGTATTTCAGCAGTTGTCATAAAACGAGTACTCACAACCAAGTCACTCCTTAATTTTCGTATTGGCTAAAAGTGTGTTGCTGAGTCTGATTTTGGCGCTCAGTCACCACACGGGCTTATTTTTAAAAACGCCAAAGTATAACGGAAAATGTAGTGTCCACCAATGATTTTAAGGTGAATTATTGGTATTTCTATACATTTTCAACTTTCGTCTGGGGTAAATTTTGGTTGTATAAATTTAAAACATAGCCACATTGCCATTATCGGATTTAAGCTTGCTTAAAAAGGATCAATACTTAAAAAGTTATGATGCTGAAATTTATATACTTGACCATTAAATTTAAGCGTTTGTTGTTGCTTATATTGTTTTTTCACCGAAGTGCAGGTTTTATAGTTGGTTTTGGTCTGGTTTTTGGTTTCTTTTAAAATCATGTCCTGTAAGCCATGTGTCGTTTTATTTGATAAAATGAGAATACTTCTGACCTCTGAATTACTATTCTCTGGACAGTTTCCAATTCGTTCATCGCCGCTATCATTCATACTGATACCGCCAATTTCTTTGATGGGTTGTCTAGGATTAACTTTAAATAAAGTTAAATTACTGTGACTATAAGTGAAACCACCTTGATGCGACGATGAAGTTTCAATACCCACGACATCAATATCAGTTAATGTTGAAAAACGGGTCGTATGGAGTTTTGCTCCATCATAATGATCTGCATCTGAGTAAAAAGTTTCTGGTGCTTTATACTTTTGCAGAATTTTATGCTGAGAAGAGTCAATTAAGTATAAATTTAGATCATGTTCCATTTCATCATAAGATTTATAAGCAATCGGTTGGCTAATGGCAATCAACTGAATTTTTTGTTGATTGTCTAAATGGATACAGCTTTGATATGTTTTGGCTTCAGTATTGGCAAAACGTGGGTTGGTTAGTTTAAATTTTTGAATTAAAGAATCTTGTAATTGTTCTGAGCAAGTTTGATAAGGTGCTGCAAAACTATTTCCAGCAATCAAAAGCAATGCAGTGTTGAATACAATTTGTAATGTTTTCATGATCTAACCTTTTTTATTGCAAAATTTAATCAAATTCCAAAGTCTAAAAAACTAAGATGTTCAAAACGATATTTTTTCCCATCGAATTTCATAATATGGTTTTGTTTTTTGACGATACGGTGTGTTTTACAGTTTTTCTCATCAAGCGTTATACGTTCAGTTTTTTCCGTTAATTGAATATCTGCTAAACCATGACTTTGCTGTTTTAAGGGGTGAAGTAAAATTTGAGTCTCAGTTTGTGCATTATTTTCACATAGAGATGGTCTTTCGCCAGCTGAGTAATTCGTCCTAAATTTATCTAAAACCAATAGCATTCGTTGATTGCTGATTTTGAATAACTTTATTTCACGTATTGTATAGTCAATTCTACCTAAATGCCCATAGGTTAAGGCCAATCCAATAACATGAGTACGGGGAGTTTTAGAGTAAGGATTGATATCAAATTTTAAATTTTCAAACTGACTGGCATCTGAAGAGACGGTTTTCGGATAAGTATAATGATTTAAAATTTTTGAAGATGCGGTATCGATCAAATATAAATTTAAATCATAATCCGCAAAGTCAGATTGCATAGCAACAGGATTGCTGATTGCAATAATCTGTTGGTGTTTACTGATCGTTAAGCAGGTTTGGAATACAGGATAACGTGCATCTAAATTTTGTTGTGTGTTTAAGTTGAATTTTTGAATGAGTTGTTGAGTCAGTGTTTCTGAGCAGTTTGAATAGAGATTTTGTGCATGTGTTGGTTGTGTGTATAGAAAGGCTAGTAAAATCATGTAGTAAAGATAAAATAATTGATTTAGTTTAAAAATATTTTTAATGGATGGATACATTTATTTTTATCCTAGCTGAATCAAAAAATTATTTTTGAGAAATTTTTATGACTAAATAAAGCATATTCTAACAGTAGTCACGCTAAATCTTATAACATATAGCGCATAAAGTAGTTTGGCTGTAAAAGGACATCTGATGCAACGTGTGGCAATAAACGGATTCGGGCGAATTGGACGGAATGTATTACGCGCTTGGTTTGAAAATCCGAAAAACTTCCATTTTGAAATTGTTGCCATTAACGATATTGCAGATGTTGAAACGCTGGTTCATTTATTTAAATACGATACTACCCATGGTCGCTTTGACGGTGCAGTGAATATCGTACAAGAACATGGACAGCTTTATATGTCGATTGACGCACGACAAATTAAACTGAAAGTGCAAATTTTAAGACAAGCCAATCCTGAATTATTGCCTTGGAAAGATTTAAATATTGATGTTGTTTTAGAATGTACAGGGCTGTTTCGATCAAGAGCTGCGGCAACGCAGCATATAACAGCAGGTGCAAAACGCGTGATTATCGGTGCAGCACCTTTTGATACTGTTGATGCTGCCATTGTTTATGGGGTAAATCATCATGATGTTAAAGCTAGTGATCAAATTATTTCGGGTGTGTCATGTACCACACAGGCTTTAGTTCCTTTGGTCAAAATTATTGATGATGCATTTGGAATTGACAGTGCATTAATGACTGAAATCCATGCGGTCACTGCGGATCAATCTGTATTGGATCATGCACATCGAGATTTACGCCGCGCACGTGCTTCAGGACAAAATATTATTCCAACTACATCTTCTGCTTTGGGTGCATTAAAACAAGTCATGCCCAAAATGGAAAACCGTATTGATGGTTTTTCAATACGTGTACCAACAATTAATGTTGCCGCCATTGATTTAACATTTATTGCTAAAGCGTCTGTAACAGCTCATTTAATTAACCAAATCTTAATTCAAGCTGCAAAATATGATTATGCTGAAATTATGTCTGTCACAGATGAGCAATTGGTTTCAAGTGATTTTAATCATTCACCTTATTCACTGATTGTTGATCTGAATCAAACCATGGTCGTGGGGCAACAGGCGAAAGTGTTTGCTTGGTACGATAACGAATGGGGCTATGCAAATCGCTTGTTAGATTTGTGTGAATCATTTTATTAATCTAATATTTATCACTTTAAAATAACTTTAATGACTTGAGTTTAATCAAGACGAAGATTGACGTGTTTTGTTGGGGGTGAATGATGTTTTATATATATTTGGTTATTGTGATTCTTTATCTGGCCATGATGTTTGTGATTTGGCAAATGGGAAAGTTAAAGAAAGAAAACCTTGAATGGCTTAAGCATGTGCAGAATCATGAGCAACAGATCCATGCACAAGAGCAACATCTCAAACAGGCCTTACAAATTATGCAAGATTTGGCTAAAAAAATGCATGTACAGCAGCAAGTTTTAGACAATACCTCAACACGTTTGACTCAAGTTGAGTTTCAAAACGCTGAATTAATTAAAATATTACAGCAAAATTCAAAACCTTAATTGAGGCTTTGAATTGCATCAAGTCAGGAGTGACAGGCTATTGAGAACGTTTAAAGCATAAAGTATCTCAAGATCCCTGTTGCAATGATACTGATCAGTACAGTGGGCAATAATGAAAAATAACAAGCTGCGAACAGTGTGATGATAATTGCAATCAAGTTGGCTGGTTGATCCGTAACAAAGTAGGGTGCAATCACTGATATCAAAACACAGCCGGGGATCACCTGTAAAATTCGCGTGGTTCTTTTGCTGAGGTGTTTATTTTTTAACAGCAAATAACCTAAGATTCGAGTTAAATAGGTTGTTAATCCCACACAAACAATGGCGATGAATGTCGTCATATGAATCATTCTTCATCTCCAATCAGTAAAAAAGCAGCGATAATTCCTGAAATAGAACCAATCAATACATACCAGCCTTTGGGTAGATAATAGTAGGCCAGTGCGGCCGCGATCAGACTAATCAACCAAGGCAGTGCGGGTTTAAAGCCTTTCCACATTCCGCGTAAAAGCACCAGAAAAACTGCGGGGAATGCCATGTCAAAACCAAACTTTGTGACATCGCCAAGAAAAGAGCCAATGCCGACTCCCATCGTGGTAAAAACCACCCACATGACATATAACGCAAAACAAAGGCCGATATAAAAAAACACACTAAATCCTGCATAGGGATTTCGAGGGTTTTGTTTGTGTGCATCCGTAATGCTAAGGGCCCAACTTTCATCACACATAAAAAATAATAATGGAAGGGCTTTACGATTGGGCAAATGTCGAATATAGGGTGCTAAACTTGCACCCATTAAAATATGGCGACTGTTGACCAGAAAAGTGATCAGAATTAAAAACAACAATTGAGGAGGCTGCGTCCAAACTTCAATAATGGCGAACTCAGAACCACCAGCAAAATTGAGTCCTGTTAACAATGGAACTTCTAAGGCAGAAAATCCTTTTTGCGCTGCTTGTGTTCCTAAAACCAGTGCAAAAGGGATAATACCCAGTAGCATTGGAATAGAGGTTTTAAGCCCACGTACAAACTCTCTAAATTCAATTGAATAGGTCAGTTCAGTCGTAGTGTTCTTAAAACTTAACATGAGTCGCTCAATGGTCGCTAAAACAAGGTGATTTTTATTTTATGCCAAATGATTCGCTATATTTCGCTAAACTTGCTGCCTGTAAAATAATTTTTGCAATATTATTGCTGGAATATGTTATTTTTTAGTTTTATCTGCTAGAAATAATTTTATGAAATTGGATCAGATAGATCGGCGTATTCTGTGTGCATTACAACGTAATGGAAAACTACAAAATAATGAATTGGCAGAACAGATCGGTTTATCCGCTTCACCTTGTTTAAGACGAGTAAAGCAACTGGAGGATGAGGGGATCATTGACCAATATGTTGCATTGGTCAATCCACACAAAGTAGATCTTAGTTTGACAGTCTTTGCACGAATTTGGTTAAAGAGTCAGGATGAACAAGCGGTCAATCGATTTATCGAAAGCATTATGAATATTTCTGAAATTGTTGAATGTCAACTTATGGCAGGAGATTGTGATTTTTTCTTACGTATTGTGGTTTCTGATTTAGAGGCATATCGTAAATTCCAAATTAATCATTTAAATAAAATTCCAGGGATCCAGAATGTCAAAACTGAAATCCCTTTACAGAAGATTAAACAGACCACAGCCTTACCACTGGATTAGTTTTTTTGATTCGCTTTCGAATAATTTTAAATATTTTATCGGCACTTGTTCAGTCAACCAAACCCCATTTTCAGCACAATAAAATTGGAAACCATCTTGGTGCATCTGTTTGGTGTCTAATATGAAAATGATGACTTTGCCATGTCGTTGTCCCACTTTCTGGGCTGTGACTAAATCAGCAGATAAATGTACGTGATGACGTTCACCTGAAATTAAGCCTTTTTCTAAAATACTGTCGACAAAGCGAGTTGCTGTGCCATGAAAAAGTGTATCGGGTGGCGTAATAGCAACATACTCACGTTGAACCTGAGCACTAGAGTGACCTTGTACTGCGCGGATTTTGTTTTGATCAGGTGAAAGTTGGAAACGTTTTTTATCACTGCTTTCAACGACCTCAATCAACTCTACGAGTTTAAGCGGTCTTTTGTGTTTGATCATTTGCTGCAAAAGGATATGTACATCCGTCCAGCCTTCGGAATCGAGTTGGATTGCAATGGTTTCTGGTTGATGTCGAAGTACTAAACTTAGAAATTTACTATGTTCGCGTAATGTTTTTTCTGAAGATTTCATTTGTTATTCTTACATGATATGGATTTGGGTATAAAATTAATGCTGAGTTTCAATTGCTCGTACGACACTATCCACTGAATATTGTCCCCATTCAGAGAGTTGGTCGATAAATAAATTGATTGCATGACTATCAAAATGCGCAACCAGCATATAGCAAGCGGAACCACAGACTTTATAGCAACTTTCAATTGACTCAAATTGAGCGATAAATGCTTCAAACTGTTCAAATTCATTATTCTGCATCATCACACGTATAAATTGTGTAGATTGATGCTGTAGCGTAATCGTATATTTCTGAATCGTTCCTTCATCTTGCATTCGCGCAATGCGACTTCCTACAGCTTGCCCTGTACGGTGTACTAATTTTCCGATCTCTTTATTGCTTAAGCGAGAATCAGTTTTTAGTATTTTTAAAATTTTGAGGTCAATTGGGTCATTTGGCAACATAGTGAATTGAACAAATTTTCAGTTTGAAAGTTTCTAATCGATTATTCTTTCATGAGTGACTGCAAATCGCCAGTTGTTTTGATTAATCTTATAAAAACATCAACACAAGGGTTAGGGAAACACCATGAGTCAAACAGCATTATTAGTGATAGATGTACAAAACGATTATTTTCCTCAAGGGAAGATGGAGTTGTTCTGTGCGGAACAGGCTTTAAAACATATCAATCGATTGGAAGATCTATTTATAAAGCGTGAGCAGCCGATTATTTATATTCAGCATATTGCCAATCAACCCAATGCTACATTTTTTGAAGCAGGAACGCAGGGTGTAGCACTACATTCGGGTTTACGTGTTAAGACCGATTCAATTGTGATTGAAAAACATTATCCCAATAGCTTTTTTCAAACCACTTTAAAAGCAGAATTAGAGCGACTGAATGTTGATAAATTAGTGATTAGTGGCATGATGACGCATATGTGTGTTGATGCGACGTCACGTGCAGCGGCAGAATTTGCTTATCAACCGACGATCATTGCAGACGCTACAGCGACGCGTCAATTGAGCTATTCAGGCAGAACAGTTGAAGCAGAAGATGTACAAACAGCCTGTTTGTCAGCCTTTCAAATGTTTTCACAAGTGGTCAGTATCGAGGACTATTTAAAATAGCTGAAAGAGTCAAAATAACAGGGAAGTACAGCGATTCGATTTTGTACTTCCCTTTAAATCTGAATAAAAATTTATGCTTGGTTTAAGAAACCTTCTTTGATTTTTTCAGGTAAGCCTGTATGCCACCATGTATAAATGGAGGATTTTATTTCTTCATCTTGTTCAGGATCATTGAAAGGTTCATCATCTTCACGAATCAATTCATCGCCTTCAAATTTAAACCAAAATTCCCACGGGTCATCATCTCCACAACCCCAAGCCAGTGTGTGAATTTCAGGGAGTAATGCTTTTAAGAAAAGTAGGATTGCTTCGATAAACTCATCACCCGAAGAACCATGCACAAAATGGGCAACTGAATAGCCTGCAATGGTGTGTAATGTTTCAGGACCCAAATCAAACTCAATATTGTCAACTGTATTTAAAAGATCTTCTGCAAGTTCTTGCCCCAATTGTGAATTTAGCTCAACTGCAACAGCAATAAATTTGTCTTGTTCACCGCGATGCTCTTGAAATAAACGGCCTAGCTTTTGCATGATTTCCGTATTTGGATGCGTGTAATATAAGTTGCTATGTAGTTCCATACTTCCCCAGTTTTTAGTATTTCAGTTGCTTTAAATAGATGCTGTTTTTCTAAACGAATAAATTATATTTTCAACAACGCAAATAGCAATCAACACTTGTGTGAAAAGTTAAATAAATACAAAGAATTGAAGTGGGATAGTGTGTAATAGATGGTTTTTTGCCTAAATTATGCATAGGTCGTCAAATTATCTAGGCATCAAAAGTTATTTTATTAATGCATGGCGCAGATGATCGTGCTAAAATAACAGAAATCGGGTGTGTTCCCGATTTTTTTATGCGGATTACTTCCGCGCTGACAGGATTTAGGTTTACAACATGCCCATTTCAGAGACATGGTTATTACCTGATGGTGTAGCTGATGTATTACCAGAGCAAGCGCAAGTAATTGAAAAATTGCGCCGTGAAGCTTTAGATTTCCTCGCATCACGAGGTTATCAACTGGTGTATACGCCATTCATCGAATACATCGAATCTCTTTCTTCTCTCTCCGAATCGAATCAAGATTTAGACTTAGCCACTTTTAAAGTCATCGACCAACTTTCAGGTCGTTTACTTGGTGTGCGTGCCGATATGACACCACAAGTGGCTCGTATTGATGCCCATGTACATCAAGTACAAGGTGTGGCGCGTTACTGCTATGCAGGAACTGTACTTCATACTAAACCACAAGGTTTTAATACCACGCGTGCACCACTTCAGTTAGGTGCAGAGTTATTTGGTTCAGACAGTATTGACGCAGACGTTGAAATGATCGACGTGATGCTCAATCTGCTTAATACTGCGGGTTTAGCTGATGGTATCCATCTTGATTTAGGGCATGTAGGACTGTTTAGAAGTCTGGTAAAACATGTGGGTTTAAACAAATCAACAGAAAGCCACTTATCTGATTTGTATCAGCGCAAAGCACTACCAGAACTTGCTGAATTCACTCAAGATTTAGAATTCGGTTCTGATTTTTATGCTTTAGGTCGTTATGCAAGTGATCTGGATGCATTGCAAGCGAATATTAGCGCAGAGATTTTTGCTGATGAAGCATTTAAAAATGCTTTTGAGGTACTTAAAACAACATATACAGAAATTCAAGCACGTTGGCCAAAACTCAATATTGGTATCGATGTTGTAGAGCTTCGTTCGTACCATTACCACACTGGGTTAATGTATGCCGTGTATGCACCAAATCGTGCTGCACCGTTGGCACAAGGTGGTCGTTATGATGGTATTGGTGAACACTTTGGACGCGCACGTCCTGCAACAGGCTTTTCTTGTGACTTGTATTCCTTAAGTGCGGGTCAACGTCAACAGATTGAAAAAGTGGTTGCACCGAAAGGTACCGAATCCACTTTGCTGGATGCGATTGCCGTAGCACGTCAACAAGGTTTAAGTGTAATTCAGTTATTGGGTAATGACGATTTAAACTCAGTTCCAAATGCAACCCACCAGATGGTGAATGTTGCTGGTGAGTGGAAAATTGAAACAATTTAAGTATCAGATTGAATGTTCATGTCATTCGATTTGGTTTTCTATTTTAACAGCATGATGTAATGAGGCTATTATGGGCAAAAGTGTTGTGGTACTCGGTACCCAATGGGGCGACGAAGGTAAAGGTAAAATCGTTGACCTGCTCACAGATCAAGCAGCTGCGGTAGTACGTTATCAAGGCGGACATAACGCAGGGCATACGCTCGTCGTTGGTGGTAAGAAAACAGTTCTTCACCTCATTCCATCAGGTATTTTACGTGAAAACGTACTTTGCTTAATTGGCAATGGTGTTGTACTTTCACCTGAAGCATTGATCAAAGAGATGGATATTCTTGAGAAAGAAGGCGTACCCGTTCGTGAACGTCTGCGTATTTCTCCAAACTGTCCGTTGATTCTTCCTCACCATATTGCACTTGATCAAGCGCGTGAGAAGAAACGTGGTAATGCCAAAATCGGTACAACAGGTCGTGGTATTGGTCCTGCTTATGAAGATAAAGTAGCGCGTCGTGCGATCCGTGTTGCGGATTTAGTTCGTGGTGGCGAACATCTTAAAGCACAGCTTGAAGAGCTTCTTGAATACCATAACTTCCAATTGACTCAATTCTTCGGTGTTGAAGCAGTTAAAGTTGAAGATGTGTTGGCACTTTGTGATCAATGGCGCGAAGTGGTTAAGCCATTAGTTTTAGATGTGATTACAACATTGCATGACTATCGTAAAGATGGTGCAAACATCATGTTTGAAGGTGCGCAAGGCTCACTTCTTGATGTCGATCATGGTACATATCCGTATGTAACTTCATCGAACACTACCGCTGGTGGGGTAAGTTCTGGTTCAGGTCTTGGTCCATTGCATCTTGACTATGTTTTGGGAATCACCAAAGCCTATACAACTCGTGTAGGTGCGGGTCCATTCCCAACTGAGCTTGTTTATGATGCTGCCAATGATGTTGGCGATGCAGTTGGTAAACATTTGGGTACTGTGGGTTCAGAATTCGGTGCGTCGACTGGTCGTCAGCGTCGTTGTGGTTGGTTTGATGCTGAAATCTTACGTCGTTCTGTAGATGTAAACTCATTATCAGGTATTTGCTTAACTAAACTTGATGTTTTAGATGGTTTGGAAGAAGTAAAAATCTGTATCGGTTATGAAGCTGCGGATTCAGGTTGTGTGGGTTCTACAGATGCGCTTGCATTTGAAACATTAAAACCAATTTATGAAACTATGCCTGGTTGGTCTGAGTCTACGTTTGGTGCGAAATCATTGGATCAATTGCCACAAAACGCAATTAACTATGTAAAACGTATTGAACAGTTGATTGAATGTCCTATCGACATCATTTCAACAGGTCCAGATCGTGATGAAACAATTGTGATGCGTCATCCATTTGATGCTTAATTGATTCAATCTTTAAAAAGCTCCTTCGGGAGCTTTTTTTGTTATTCTTTTTAGGTGTTTTAAATAAAGTGTGATTATATTTTGATTTTTTTTGTAAAATACAACATAATTCAGCCGCTAAGAGCTGAGCTTCGTTTTGAAGCTTGCA
>JAHQCQ010031970.1:157911-179504 GCA_023539305.1 Ilex asprella
CAACATAATTCAGCCGCTAAGAGCTGAGCTTCGTTTTGAAGCTTGCAATAAGATCTATGAAATTTGGTGAAAATAATGATTAACAAGAAACTATTACTTGGCTTAGGGTTGGCTATAGGCTTAACAGGGTGTACCACTGTTGCTGAATTAACGGGTAATGATTCTGCGACTTTAAACCTCAATGCAGCAGCAGATTATAAACTTCTTGTTGAAGATGCAAAGGCACAAAAAGCACTTGATACAACATCTGCAACATATAAACGAGTCAATGCTGTTTTCTTAAAGATGAAACCTTTTGCTGATCAAGCAAATCAAACGGGTCAAAAATTTGACTGGCAATTGAGCGTGCTTAAATCCAATGAACTCAATGCATTTGTCATGCCTGGTGGTAAGGTTGTGTTCTTTACAGGTATTGTCAATCAATTGAAACTGACTGATGCTGAAATTGCTGCCATTATGGGACATGAAATGACCCATGCCTTAGAAGAGCATTCTAAACGTGGTGCTGGCGCAACTGCAATTACAGACTTTGCTGTGAAAATGGGCAAAACTTATGCAGGCGACAAATTGGGCTCAGTCGGCACTCAAGCTTTAGATATCGGAAGTAAATATGGTGTAGGTTTGCCATATTCACGTAGTTTAGAGTCATCTGCTGACCGTGGTGGATTAATGCTTATGGCGAAAGCTGGCTATAATCCTGAAGCGGCAATCAGTGTTTGGCAAAAAATGAACAAGATCGATGGTGGTAGTAATAATGGGGTACAGAAGTTCACTTCAACACACCCAGCAAATAACGACCGTATTTCAGATTTAAACAAAAACATGGTTGAAGCAAAGCAAATCTATCAATCTGTGATTAAAAAGTAATTTGATTGTAGAACGCTAAGCCCGATGTAAATCGGGCTTTTTATTTACAGCTAAAAAAGACTAAAGTCGATATCAATTAGACTAGGTTTTCAAGTTTAGCTTGTTAAAATGTATTTTTAGATACACATTGAGTTTGTAGGATGCAAAAGAATATATCGAGCACGATATTTTATTCTCTGATTTTTGCTATGGGCGGTGCTCCAACGATCGCAATGCTGATTATTCAGGCTCAAACCAATGATCTGAATATCATCAATAATGCATTGCTTGGTCTGAGTGTGATGGTTGCATGCGTACTGGTTCCTATTATTTTGATCCAGAATGCATTTTTGTTTATCAAAAGAAATGATCAATATTTAGAACAAAAGATTATTCCATTGAAAAACATATATTTGACGCTGAATGTAATTTGTCTCATATATTGGTTGGCAATTCAATTTTTGTGATATTTCACTTACATAATTAATATGAATTAATGGATTTTATTGATTTATCCTTATGTAACATTTGCATATAATCCACAATGCTTTTATTTGTTCTCCATGGAGTTGATTATAATGAACAATAAATTAATGCTTAGTCTTTGTGCGGCGACTGCCATTTCAATTTCAGGGTGCTCAACTATCGCGGATATGGCAGGTGCTGATTCTGCAACGCTTAATTTAAATGCAACACAAGGCTTTAATAAAACAGTGCAAGAAGCACGTTTGAATAAGACTCTAGATACAACTTCTGCAACTTATAAAAAAGTGAATGCAGCATTTATTCGATTAAAACCTTTTGCTGATCAAATGAACCAAACGGGTCAAAGATTTGACTGGCAATTGGCAGTACTTAAGTCAGATGAAATCAATGCTTATGTTGCACCCGGCGGTAAAGTGGTTTTTTACACAGGGATTGTAAATCGACTGAATTTATCTGAAGCTGAAGTTGCTGCGGTGATGGGCCACGAAATGACCCATGCTTTAGAGGAACATTCTAAACAAAAATTAGGTGCGCAAGCGTTGACCAATCTTGCAGTTGGTATTGGTAAATCTTATGCAGGCAGCCAAATTGGTGAATTAGGTAATGCAGCGCTCGATTTGGGAAGCCAAGTCGGGGTAGGCTTACCATACTCACGTAGTTTAGAAAGTCGTGCAGATGAGGGCGGCTTAATGATGATGGCGAAAGCTGGCTATAATCCTCAAGCGGCAATTACCTTGTGGGAAAAAATGGCGAAACAGGGTGGAGGAAAAGGTTCTGCATTACTGTCAACACATCCATCTGATGTCAATCGTATCAATGCAATGAAAAAGAATTTACCTGCTGCAATGGCAGTTTATACTGCACGAGGCGGAAGATAAGTTTTTTGATAAAACCTATCGAATAGAAAAGGATGCTTATGCATCCTTTTTTTATTGAAAACAATGTAGAACAACACGTGTTTTAAAACCAGTGCTTAAGGTGCAGGGTTTGGCTGCTGCTGATGAATTGCATCTATTTCCGATAAGATTTCTTCAGACAATTGGTGATCAAAGGCCTGAATATTCTCTTTTAGTTGGTCGAGCGTAGTCGCACCAATAATGGTACTACTCACAAAAAATTGTTGTTTAATAAATGCCAAAGCCAATTGGGTAAGGCTTAAACCATGCTTTTCTGCAAGCTGTGCATATTGTTCAGTTGCCCAATCACTTTGTGGATTGCTATAGCGGCTAAAGCGAGAAAAAAGCGTAATACGTCCTTTTTCAGGGCGTGCGCCGTGGCGATACTTTCCTGTTAAGTAACCAAAGGCCAACGGTGAGTAAGCAAGTAAGCCGACGCCCTCGTGTTGTGCGATCTCAGACATCCCAATTTCATAAGTACGATTAAGTAAACTATAAGGGTTTTGTACACTCACGATTTTTTCTAAGCCCAATTGTTCAGCTAAATGTAAAAATTTTAAGGTACCCCAAGGCGTCTCATTGGATAAGCCAATATGACGAATACGTCCTTTTTTCACTTCTTTTGAGAGTGCTTCTAAGGTTTCAGCAAGCGGGGTAATCTCTTGTGTACGTGCTGCGAGTTGATTGCTGTAGCCCAGCGTGCCAAAGAAGTTAACAGGGCGTTGTGGCCAATGCAGTTGATAAAGGTCTATATAGTCTGTTTGTAAGCGCTTGAGCGAGCTATCAATAGCACTACTGATCTCTGCTTATATAAACTTGGTATGCCCATCACGAATTTGACTGCCACCTTGTTGGGGGCCTGCAATTTTTGTGGCAATGATAAGTTTGTCACGCTGACCGTTTTGAGCAATCCAATTCCCAATGATGCTTTCAGTCGACCCCTGTGTCTCTGGTTTAGGGGGTACGGGATACATTTCAGCAGTATCCCAGAAATGAATATTTTGATCGAGTGCATAAGCAAGTTGTTCAAATGCTTCATTCTGATTATTTTGTTCACCAAAGGTCATGGTACCTAAACAAATTTCAGGGACCACAAGATCAGAATGCCCTAAACGATTTGACTTCATTTTATGTCCTTCAAAATTAATATTCAGTATCTTATGAGAATAATAACGTAATTTAAATTTGATAACTAAGTGAAAGAATGTTTTTAATTATCAAAATAAGATAAAGTTATCTGATTCTTTTATAAAATGCTCATTTTAGCTTGGTCTTGTTTTATAACATGGTCATGAGACCAGCTCACAGTAATTCTCTGTGTATTTATCGCAACATGAAAAAAGCAAACTCGGGAGTTTGCTTTTAAACTATATTTTAACTTTTTGACAATATTTGATATTTATCCCATTCAACATAATTCTTTAAGGAATTAAATTCTCAAATTTGTTCTCAAGCTTTATTCATCATCTGTGCTTAGTTCGTCTTCAGAAAAATTAGATTCTTCCAAAGATACATCAAATATAAGGATGGCTTTACCGTCGGTTTCGATCATGCCTTGTTCTTCAAGTGTTTTTAGAACACGACCAACCATTTCACGGGAACAACCCACGATACGACCAATTTCTTGGCGAGTAATGCGGATTTGACGGCCGTTTGGCAAGATCATCGCTTCAGGCTGTGCTGAAAGATCAATTAAACAACGTGCAATACGACCAGATACATCAATAAATGCAAGGTCAGTTACTTTGCGTGTTGTATTCTTTAAACGACGAACAAGTTGTGCAAATACTGCATAACTTAAGTCAGGATATTGTTTACTAATTTCGTGGAAATTATCATATGAAATTTCAGCAATTTCACATACGTCACGGGTTCTTACTTCCGCAGTACGTTGTGGATTTTGCTCAAATAATCCCATTTCCCCGAAAAAGTCCCCAGGGTTCAAATATGCAACAACAATTTCACGCTCATCATCTTCACGTAAAATAATTGAAACTGAACCTTTTAAAATTAAATACAGTGATTTTGACTCTGAACCTGCATCAATAATCGTTGAGCGTTTTGGAAAACGATTGATGTGGGCTCTTTTGAGCAAAGCTTTGACTGACTCAGGTAGTTGACCAGGAGACAAAGCATCTGTACTAAGTTGTGCAAAATTAGAAGACATGCTTAAAAATTCCGAATTGGATAATAACTAGATCTGTTGATCTAAATTGAACTCGTCACGTAGAAGCAGTAGAGATGAAATTCCTTATCAACTCATTTTATGCTAGTGTACAGGTACCCCGTAAATTTATAGCTTTTTTTAGGTAGTTGCAATGCAAACTAGCGTTCATTGGTTAGAGAATGTTGCTTTCGAAGCAAAATCAGAAAGTGGTCATCAAATTGTGATGGATGGTTCTGCTGAATATGGTGGTGAAAACCGTGGACCACGTCCTATGGAACTCATATTAATGGGACTTGGTGGGTGTGCTTCATTCGATATTGTGACCATTTTAAAGAAATCTAGGCAAAATGTAACAAATGTTGTTTGTCAGCTCAAAGCGGATCGCGCAGACACGATTCCAGCTGTATTCACGAAGATACATTTACATTTTGTGGTAACAGGGCATGATGTAAAAGAGAAGCAAGTAGCTAAAGCTGTTGAATTATCAGCCGAAAAGTATTGCTCAGCAAGTAAAATGCTGTCCGATGGTGGTGTTGAAATCACCCATGATTTTGAAATTATTTCCGCGGAATAACGGAATTAATTTTAAAAAAGCCAATCAAAAGATTGGCTTTTTTTTAACGTGTTTTGGCTGCTTAAGTTGGTGACTTATTCGATCAAAATTAAAAAAAATAAATTATTACAAAATGTGTATTTGTTCAAAAAAAGCATTTTTGAAACAAGTGTTCAAAGGTTTCTTCGCATTTTTCTTGCTAAATTAAGGTGATAAAAATAATTGTGGGTCAACTCTGGCATTATTTAAGCTCATTCCCCAGTGTAAATGTGGGCCTGTTACTCGTCCTGTTTTACCCACCAATCCCAATAAATCTCCTTGTTTCAAGATTTGCCCTTTTTCTACATTGATTTTACTGAGGTGACAAAACATACTGATCAGACCTTGTCCGTGATCAATCATGACGGTATTTCCATTAAAGAAATAATTGCCTGTCGCAACGACCGTTCCCGCAGCTGGCGCAATCACTTTTTGTCCGATGGGGGCAGGGATATCTAAACCAGAATGTGGAGCACGTTCTTCACCATTAAAAAAACGTTTACGACCAAATGAATTACTAAATTTTCCTGCTGTAGGACGGATAAATTTGGGAAAGTCTTTCCATTGTGCAGGGCTAAATGAGCTGTAAACACTGTTTTGTTCTTTCGCTTCTTGGCTATAACGATCAAGTTGTTCCTGATTTGGATTGACGTAATCCTGATTTTTTACATTGAGGCGTTGCTCAGCATATTTAAATGGCTTCACTTCAATATTAATTGGGCCTGTAGAGCTTTGTAATTGCAGTGTACCCAGTGGTGCTGAAAGCGGAATACCAAAAACAATATGATTTACTGCATTTTCACCATCCACGATCAAGACAGGTTTATCTTGGTAAGTGACATTTAACACAGTTTTAGCAACAGGAATAACCGCTATGCCACCTGCACGACGTGAGTCTTGAGGTAAGGCGAAGGCTTGAGTTGCTACAATTAAGCTAGAGAGTAGGAAAAGTTTTTTGATTGAAGGCATAAATGACATACAAGGTTTAATTTTTTGTAGTATCTCGCTTTTTTATTCAGATGCTCAAGCATGTGATTGTTAAATTATAAGTAGAGTATTTTTAAATCACTAATTTCATCAAAGCATCAAGTCTTAAAGATGGACTATACAAGCTTCACTTCGAAAAATCACATGCCTAATTAATTAAGCATGTGATTATGATCGATCAATAAAATCATTAAGAACTAAAAATTAAACGCTAAAGTTTAAAATTAAGATTTATAAGGTTTAGCACGGCGCAGTTGATGTAATACTGAAACCAATAAATCAATTTCCTCAGTGGTATTATAAAACGCAAGAGAAGGGCGTACCGTACGTTCAACACCGAAACGGCGTAAGATCGGTTGGGCACAATGATGCCCAGTACGTACGGCGATTCCATATTGGTTGAGTACTTTCCCAACCTCTTCCGTTTCATAGCCTGCCAGTGTAAAAGACATCACACTGGCTTTATTTAATGCAGTACCAATCAGTCGTAGTCCAGAAACGCTTTGTAGCGCATGTTGACCATATTCAAGCAAGTCATGTTCATAACGTGCAATGTTATGGATTCCAATGCTTTCTACGTATTCTAAGGCAGCACCTAAGCCAACAGCATCTGCAATATTCCCCGTACCTGCTTCAAACTTATTTGGGGCAGGTTGATAGACCACATTCTCAAAAGTCACATCCTGAATCATATTTCCGCCGCCTTCCCATACAGGCATGCTATCAAGTAATTCAGACTTGGCATAGACAGCGCCAATACCTGTTGGGCCAAAAACTTTATGCCCAGAAAACACAAAGAAATCGGCATCTAAGGCAGTAACATTGGTGGGCATATGTGAAACAGACTGAGCACCATCAATCAAAACTCGCACACCTGCTGCATGCGCCAATGCAATAATTTCTTGAGTAGGCGTTACAGTACCCAAAGCATTAGAAACCTGTGTAATCGAAACCAGTTTGGTTCTAGGATTGAGCAATTTTACAAATTCCTCAATCTGAATCTGACCAGTATCATCTACAGGAATTACACGGAGTTTTGCACCAGTTTCTTTACTGAGTTGGTACCAAGGCACAATATTGGCATGATGCTCAAGATGGGACACAATGATTTCGTCTCCCGCTTGAATATTCTGCGTACCCCACGATTTTGCGATTAAGTTAATACCTTCTGTTGTACCTCGAACAAAGACGATATTTTTTGCTGAAGTAGCCCCAATAAAGCGAGCCACAACATCCCGAGCATGCTCATAAGCATCACTGGCACGTGCTGCAAGTTCATGCGCTGCACGGTGAATATTCGAATTTTCATGTTGATAGAAATATGAAATTCGATCGATGACCGCCTGAGGTTTATGGGTGGTGGCTGCATTATCCAACCAAACCAATTGTTTACCATTTACACGTTCTTGTAGGATGGGAAAATCCCGACGGATTTGCAAAATATCAATGGGTTGATAGTTCTGAGTATTCGCGGGTATTTGCACATCTGAATGCGGACGAACAGCTTCAATGGTAGGTGATTGAAGAAAATAATAACCAGACGCTGCGGTTGCAGGTTTGTCGTTACGATCTTGTAATACACTTTTTAATTGCTGGTCATCAGTCACATGATAATCATCAAAAGCATATGGATTTTTAAGCACATCAGTTTGAGCCACATTTGTATTTACTGTTTGGGCGCTGGTAACTTCAGGGTGAGGCAGATCCAAAAAGTAATAACTCGATTGCGCTTGATGTGGTGCAGTCGTTGTTAGGTTTGATGGAGCAGTGTGTTGTGTGATTTGTGTAGGATTCAAAGACAAATCTAGCTTTTGTCCGACCGCAAATGGATCAGGAGTATTTGCACCCCCAACAATGGGCGAAGAAGATAGAATTCTACGCTCAGGATGATCGGCGGTCGGTTCTACATAGTGATGTGTAGAATCTGGATTTAAATTTGCCTGTTGCACAATGGCAGGTATACGTCCAGACAATGCAGCAATAGGATCTTTAGGCTGTGGTTGATGGCTAACACCTTGAGATCGTTGATCGGGTAGATCAAAGTTAAAACCTTGTGGGTTTTGTTTGGGTAAAGCCGAAAAAAATTCAGCAGCCAATTGAGCAATGACAGATTCACTGATGGGTGCATCAGCAATATGATCAGAAGAAATATCTGGAGTGGCTTGATTACTTGTAAGTTGTTGGATAGTCATGGTACTTGTCTACCTCCACATCTTCGAGCACAGCGAGTGCATCATCTGTCAACACAGCAAGAGAACAATATAAGGAGATTAAGTAAGAGGCGATTGCATTACGATTGATGCCCATAAAGCGTACAGATAGGCCTGGTGCCTGTTCACCTGCAAGACCTGGTTGGAATAAGCCAACAACACCTTGACGCTTTTCACCGACACGTAACAAGATAATTTTGGTTTTGCCGTCTTCAACTGGAATTTTATTTGAAGGAATCAGTGGAATACCGCGCCAAGTGATGAACTGTGAACCAAATAGGCTTACGGTTGGTGGTGGAACACCACGACGGGTACATTCACGTCCAAAAGCCGCTATCGCATCGGGATGTGCTAAGAAGAAGCCCGGTTCTTTCCAAACTTTGCGCAGTAAATCATCAAAATCATCTGGTGTGGGTGCACCTGTCAAAGTGGAAATACGTTGTTCATCTGCAACACTTGCCAACAAGCCGTATTCAGGATTATTGATCAATTCACTTTCTTGACGTTCTTTAATAGTCTCGATGGTTAAGCGTAACTGTTCTTTGATTTGATCATGAGGACTACTATATAAGTCAGAAACACGGGTATGAATATCCAGAACTGTGGAAACACCATTTAAAAAATATTCACGTGGATTAACTTCATAGTCGACAAAAGTTTGTGGAAGTGTTGCTTCATCACGTTGTGTACAAGCCACCTGAATGTCATCGGTATTGCTGACTTTGTTGACACGGTAAATACCCGCTTCAACAGGGGTCCATTGCAATAAATGTGTTAGCCAACGTGGTGTAATGGTGGAGAGTTGCGGTACTGTTTTTGTCGCATTGGCAAGTTGACGAGCTGCTTGATCATTCAATGCTTGGCGTGTGACTTCTTGGTTCTTAGCCATGTTTTAATCCTTGGTGGTATTGGAAATTAATTATTGATTACTGGTTTGATTTAAAAATGCTGTTGTTATCTTCTCCAATAAAGTAAAAATTTTGCTCTTGGGGTTTAATTGTGCTGTATATTTATTGGATTAATTTGAGGTTTATTGCGTGCGTTTTATTGCCATTTTCGAGGAAAAATTCATAAAGGGAATAAAGCAAAAGCCTTATTCCTGACGCCAAGGTAAGTTGTGGAAACGCCATCCATTGAAAGAACCACGATGATCGTTTTCATCAAGGTCGCCTTCAAAGCCTTGTTCAATATTGTAAATATTTTCAAAACCTGCATTAAAAGCTACATTTGCAGCAGCAGCGGAACGTTTGCCACTGCGGCAAAGCAGTAGAATGATCTTGTCTTTTCCAATTTTAGTTTCAAGTTCTTTGGCAAAGCGTGGATTGCGGTTCAGCGCAGTTCCTGTTGCCCACGGGATATGCACTGTATCTTCTACATAGCCGACAAATTTACGTTCTTCGTTGGTGCGTACGTCAACAATCACCACATGTCCTGCTTTAAACAAAGCCCATGCTTCATGAGGTAAAATCGTTCCAGTAAATTCTAGATAATGATCTTCAACACGTTGTTTTGCTTGTTCAAAGATATTTTCAATTTGAGCCGTTGTTAATTCGGTAAAGTGTTGCTGATTTAAACTCGTCATTTCAATTGCCTTTTTTGAGACTTAAATCACGTCTAAGTCATCATGTATCAGATGTATTGATAACAACTATAATGATTTTATATATTCAATAAATTAATAAAAATTGAATTGCTTATTCTTATTTTGAAATAAGGTTTAAATGATTTTTAAAGATATCTTTATACGAAGAATGTTTATCTACAAGATTGCTAATAAAATAGTATCAAGGGTCTGCTAGCATTTCATATTATAGTTTGCGTTGTAGGTTAAAATTGAGCATGAGCGTATATGTCGTAACGCATGGGATAAGGAGAATAGCCAGCTTATTTCTGCGTTTTATAATGTAGGCTGAGATAATTTTAACGATAACCCAGAGTAAGAACAAAGCACTGCTTTGTTTGCAGTCTAAAGTGTAGTTGAGGGACTAGAGTGTTTTTTGCTGCTACTTCGTTACGAACTACTAGTTTAGATGACTAAATTTCGTATTTCGTGCCTCGGATCGCCTAAAAACACTCGTCGTCGCAAACATAAACGAATTGCCAACAGACCCTGTTCATTCAAAGTGAATAATAAAATTTCATGTTAAGCGCATGGATTGTGAAAAGTCATTTCAGTAGGTAAATATATGACCCAATGGAATATCCCCAATATTGTGGATGAGCTACAACAAGCTCGAAATGAATGGCGTACTCAACGTAAAAGCTTAAAAGACTTTGGCGGTAGGGAATTACCTTCAAAAGATGAAATTAAGAAAATCATGAATGATCTGTGTGGCATCTTGTTCCCTATGCGACTTGGACCACCTGACCTACGCCAACAAAGTGAAAATTTTTATATTGCACATGCACTTGAGAAAACTTTGCACTCATTATTGGAGCAAGTCAAACTCAATTTAACCTATGATTATAAATATAAAAAGCACAACGAAAATGCCGATGTGATTGAGGTATTGGCACAAAGTATCGTCAGTGAATTTGCGCAAAAATTACCAGATCTACGCCGTATTTTAGATACAGATGTGATTGCGGCCTATGATGGTGATCCAGCAGCACGAAGTGTTGATGAGGTTTTATTGTGTTATCCGGGTATTTTGGCAATTATTTACCATCGTATTGCACATGAGTTTTATAAAAAAGACTTGTCATTGTTGGCACGTTTAATTGCTGAGATTGCACATTCAAAAACTGGCATAGATATACATCCGGGTGCACAAGTCGATCAAGGTTTCTTTATTGATCATGGTACAGGTGTGGTGATTGGTGAAACCTGTATTATTGGTAAAAATGTGCGGATTTACCAAGCCGTAACGCTTGGTGCTAAACGTTTTGAAATTGATGATTCTGGGCGTTTACAGAAAGAATATGCACGTCACCCAATCGTAGAAGACAATGTGGTGATCTATGCAGGTGCAACTATTCTTGGGCGTATTACCATTGGTCAGGGTGCTGTAATCGGTGGAAATGTATGGATTACCCAAAGTGTTGCAGCAAATAGTGCAGTTTCTCAAAGTTCTGCAACCAAGTCAGAAGTGTAAGTGTATTGAAAGCTTAATAGGTTGCGTAGCATAAAATTTTTATGCGGTTAAAATGCTTCATTCAGAAAGTGGAATGATGTAGTAAGTTTGATCAACCGAGATGATCAGTTTATTTCTAATTTGGTATATCCAAGCAGTGTCAATGGGCAGCTTAAATTGTTTATTTTGCCCATGTTGTTTGATTTCAAATACATCATAGCCAATCGGTGTAAACCAGAATATATAATGATTTCCTGAACCTTGAACGTCATCAATACTTTGATATTTTAGATATTTGGCATTTACAGTGGATAACTCTACTGGCTTTTTGCATTCAGGCAGTCTTATTTCATCTGCTAACTGTGGCAGAAATTTGGAAAAATCACGACTATAGAGATAACTTTGTGGTGTTTTTAAGAGCTGTGTTTCGTGATCAAGAATTAAATAGCATTCTGCTTGGTGCTGTTGTAGATAAAGCTTTAACTGTTGAATGAGCTTTAAATTAAATGGTTCGGCAGGTTGAGCAGGATAATCATCTGGTGAAAAATCACGTTTTGGTTGTTCAGGCTTGTCTCTAAAAATATCTTTGAAATTTTCGATTACAGATTGCTGCTGTTGTTTATGTTCTTTTTGAGCTTCTGCGGCTGCTTTGGCCGAAATATATTGAGGATCAAAATAAACCGTTGTGCCATATTCTAAGACTTTCTTTTGATATGTTTTTTCTTGCACCATTTGCTCTAAAATTGTCTGAGCAAATGCAGTATAGGAAAATGAAGTCATGGCCGTTGAATTTTGTGTCTGTGCATTGAACAAATAAGCTTGCATTGGATCATTCACACCAGATTGAAATGTTTTTATAGTGATGAGAAAGTGATTGTGATTTAAGGCGACAATTTGATCGATCAATTGATTTGTTTGTGCAGCAATGAAATGAGACTGAATCTGTTGATCATGATTTAGATCGTAAGTACATATTTTAAAATTCTTTACAGGATTTTGTTTTATATGACTTTCAGGGCAATTGTAGACAATAAAATTTTCATTGATGGCTTTTCTATTCATATCATCAGAGGTTTTAAACCATGTGAATTCTATGCCTGATATATTCGGTGTTAATTGCTGGATATGTTGGTGCGGAAATTTTTCACTATTTGGCGATTTGTAGCCACAGGCATACAGTGCAGATGCTGCAATTAATACAGATAATGATTTACCGAAAGTCAACATTGTTCTTATACTAAAATCTCTCAATACTCCTTACTCTAAAAGCATATCGTTGAAAATACAAACGCTTAAAAAACTAATCTTCTATATTTTTCCATCATCTTACTTGAAAAATAACGTTTCAGCACAGATATTAATACTGAAATCTATTCCAAGTGTTTTGGTAAGCTTTTGAAAAATATATAAATTAATTCACTATTGCTATTGAAATCGAAAAAAACGTTCCCATTTATTATTCAAGTACAAAATTTGTTGTGAGGAATAACAAGAATGCGATTTGAAAAATTTACGAACCGCCTGCAGCAAGCCTTATCTGATGCACAATCTCAGGCAATGGGTAATGATAATACCGCAATTGAGGGTATTCATATTCTTTCTGTTTTATTGGAAGAACCATCCAATCTTAGCCTGTTGCAACAGTCAGGCGCCAATCTACCTGAGTTAAAAACAAAACTGCAAAAAGCCTTAACAGACGCGCCAAAAATTGGAACACCAACTGGGGATATCAATTTAAATCCTGAAGCTGTGCGTGCGCTTAATTTGGCAGACAGTTTTGCTCAAAAAGCCGGAGATGAATTTTTATCTACGGATTGGGTGATCTTGGCACTTGCTGAAACAGGTGCAACCAAAACATTGTTAACCAGTGTAGGTGTAACAACTGACAAACTACGCAAAGCAATTGAAAATATTCGAGGTGGCGAACAAGTTATGGCAAATAACCATGAAGATCAGCGAGATTCACTCAATAAATATACTGTAGATCTTACGGCACGTGCTGCGGAAGGCAAACTCGACCCTGTAATTGGCCGTGATGAAGAAATTCGTCGTACCATCCAAGTGTTGTCACGTCGAACTAAAAATAATCCTGTATTGATTGGTGAACCGGGTGTCGGTAAAACAGCGATTGTGGAAGGTTTGGCACAGCGTATTATCAATGGTGAAGTGCCTGAAGGCTTAAAGGGTAAACGTGTTTTATCGTTAGACTTAGGCTCGTTGTTGGCTGGTGCAAAATACCGTGGTGAGTTTGAAGAACGTTTAAAAGCAGTACTCAAAGATTTAGCTAAATTTGATGGCGAAATCATCCTGTTTATTGATGAGCTACATACGCTTGTTGGTGCGGGTAAAGGTGATGGCGCAATGGATGCAGGTAATATGTTAAAACCTGCATTGGCACGTGGTGAATTACGTTGTGTCGGTGCAACAACACTGGATGAGTATCGCCAATTTATTGAAAAAGATGCAGCTTTGGAACGTCGTTTCCAAAAAGTTCTGGTGGATGAACCAAGTGTTGAAGACACCATTGCAATTTTACGTGGTCTAAAAGACAAATATGCAACGCATCATGGTGTGCAAATTCTCGATTCTGCAATCATTGCAGCCGCGAAAATGTCACATCGCTATATTACAGACCGTCAATTGCCAGATAAGGCGATTGATTTGATTGATGAAGCAGCATCACGTATCAAAATGGAAATTGACTCAAAACCTGAGCCACTTGACCGTTTAGATCGCCGTTTAATCCAATTAAAAATGCAATTGGAAGCGGTGAAAAAAGATGCAGATTCAGTCAGTAAAGCTGAAGTTGAGCATTTGGAAAAACAAATTTCAGATGTTGAAAAAGAATATAGTGATTTGGAAGAAATTTGGATTGCAGAAAAGCGTCTAGTCGATGGTACAAATCAGGCGCAAATCGAACTTGATAAAGCACGTACTGCATTTGAAAAAGCACAACGTGAAGGTGATTTGGCAGAAGCAAGTCGTTTGCAATATGGGGTGATTCCAGAGTTGCAAAAACGCTTAAATGAAGAAGAGGTTGCGGAAGTCAATGAAGAACCAAAACTGATTCGTACCAAAGTGACTGAAAATGAAATTGCAGAAGTGGTCAGTGCTGCAACCGGTATTCCTGTGTCAAAAATGCTACAAGGTGAGCGTGAGAAATTACTCCATATGGAAGATTTCTTACACAACCGTGTGGTGGGACAGGATGAAGCTGTGGTTGCTGTCTCAAATGCAGTTCGTCGTTCACGTGCGGGCTTATCTGATCCAAATCGTCCAAGTGGTTCGTTCTTATTCCTTGGACCAACAGGGGTGGGTAAAACTGAGTTAACCAAGGCTTTAGGTAACTTCTTATTTGACAGTGATGATGCGATTATCCGTATCGATATGTCAGAGTTTATGGAAAAGCATTCGGTGAGTCGCTTGGTGGGTGCGCCTCCGGGTTATGTGGGTTATGAAGAAGGTGGTGTTTTAACTGAAGCAGTCCGCCGCAAACCGTACAGTGTGGTGTTATTTGATGAAGTTGAAAAAGCCCATCCAGACGTATTCAACATCTTATTACAAGTGTTGGATGATGGTCGATTAACTGACTCACAAGGCCGTGTGATTGACTTTAAAAATACCGTGATTGTGATGACATCGAACTTAGGTTCAAGTGATGTACGTGAACTCGGTGAAGGTGCCAGTGATGAAGATGTTCGTTTAACGGTGATGAATGCCGTATCACAACATTTCCGTCCTGAGTTTATTAATCGTATCGATGAATTGGTGGTGTTCCACTCGTTGAAAAAATCACAAATTCGTGGCATTGCGGATATTCAATTGGATCGTTTACGTTCACGTTTATCTGAACGAGACATTGGATTGAAAGTCGATGATCAGGCCTTTGATATTCTGATTGATGCTGGTTTTGATCCTGTATATGGTGCGCGTCCACTTAAACGTGCAATTCAACAACAGGTTGAAAATCCATTGGCTCAGCAAATCCTTGCCGGTCAATTTACAGCAGGTGATACCATCTTAATCAGTGCTGAAAATGGTCAACTTGATTTTGGTAAATTAAAATTAAGTTAATTTATCCAGCAGTATAACCGAAGCCAACTACCGTAAGGTGGTTGGCTTTTTTATTGGATAAGCATTTATATTTTTGCGTGTTACAGATTCCGATCAGTAGGACTTTCGCGTTCTACATAAGTGTAAGCATTGGTGCAAGGGGAAGTAATCTTGATGGATAGCACTAGTGAAGGGGAAATAAGGTTGATTGAGCAGCAGAATGCCACATTAAGACTTTCGCATAATAGGGAAAACACTACACATCATAGAATTGATGCAAAGGTTTAGTGCCTGTTCAATCCTTCAATCAAGCATCCAGAGCTATAGGGATGCATAGATTTATAAACCATCCTAAACCAGCAATCGGCATAGTCTTGGCTTTTTATCATATTATTTTAATCATCAGATATTTATGCGTGTTTATTTCGGTTTTACCTATTATCGGGTTTTTCATGAATTTATTGAAAAAACGGTCAAAAATTGATAGTTTTTCAATGAGGAATAATAAGAAAGGAAAAGTTGATCATGATGATCAAAGATAAGGACAAATCTGATTATTTAAAAATACTCGGTTTTCTCTTGATGGCATTTAGTTCGATAGAGGCATTGGCAGATAAATTAGATGATCAAGATCTTGCAGAGCAATCTGTAGGTGTGGTTAAACTGTCACCCATTATTATTAAAGCTGTCAAGGAAAATGCACAACAACCTGTCGAAGAGCAAAATAACCTGCATAAACAAGTTGCTCAGGAAAGGTCGGACGATGCTAAAAAAGATGAAATTTATTCTACTGTATTAACTGATTTCGAGTGGCAGAAAAAAGACCCAGACCCAAATCAACCTGGGGATAAGTATTTAAAACCACTAGAAAAATATAGAATAATTGAGGTTGGCTATAATCCATATCAACGCCATGATGTGCGAATAACAACCCAAGATCGCGTTACACTTTATATAGGACATGAAATTGACCCCGTGGCTTATAAATAAGCCCGAGGTCTAGTATGATTAAACAGGGAAGTGTTTAATTTTCCATGCTCTATGGATTTTTTGATTACGTTTGAAATCTAAGCCAATCGTTTCATTGGTGATCTCTTGTACATCAAACATTGCATCGATTTCTTCATCCATCTCAAAACCACGGTAGTTATTTGAGAAATACAACGTTCCCTCGGTGGTTAGACGGTTCATTGCACGTTTAAGTAAAGAAATATGGTCACGTTGCACGTCAAAAGTACCGTAGAATTTCTTTGAGTTTGAGAAGGTTGGTGGGTCAATAAAAATCATGTCATATTGTTCATGACCTTCTTTTAACCATTCAAAACAATCACTTGAGAAGAATTGATGCTGTTCATCTGGGTGATCAACCGTTAAGCCATTTAAGACAAAGTTTTCTTTAGACCAATTTAGATAAGTATTGGATAAGTCAACACTTGTCGTACTTGCAGCACCACCTAAAGCAGCGTGTAGACTTGCTGTAGAGGTATAACTATACAGGTTCAGGAAATGTTTTCCTTTAGCTTCAGCTGCAATACGTAGACGCATTTGACGGTGATCTAGGAATAATCCAGTATCCAAATAATCAGTCAAGTTGATTAAAATTTTGGCTTTACCTTCTTGCACAATAAAACGTTTAGATGCAGTACTTTGTTTTGCGTACTGAGTTTTACCTTCTTGACGGGCACGAGTTTTAATAAAGATCGCATCACGACCTAGACCTGTTACGGCACGGATTGAAGCCAAAGCAAGGTTAAAACGTTTTTTGGCTTTTTCTGGGTCAATGGTTTTTGGTGGTGCATATTCTTGAACATGTAAACGATCACCATACAAATCTACAGCGACATTAAAGTCTGGTAAATCTGCATCATAGAGACGTAAACAGTAAATATCTTCTTTTACAGCCCATTTTTTCAAAGCTTGCATATTTTTTTGCAAACGATTGGTAAAGTCTTCTGCACCTTCAATTTTTTCAAATTGTTGATGTTGCCAATCTGCAAGGAAAGGTTTAACCACAGCTGCTGGCTTAATATCACCAAAACGAATATAAATTGGCAATTTACCATTCATTAAACGTAAGATTTGTGGATTGTTAAATGCCAATACATCAGCTTGTTCAACAGCCGCTGCGATAACGGCAGCATGCTGATTGGGGAAATTCTTTTGTAGAAGTGCTGACAGACCCAGATATAAAGCTCGGTTAGAGGCTTTTTCTCCTAAACGCTCACCATAAGGTGGGTTGGTGACAATAAATGAAGTTTTGCCTTCAGCTTGGAAATCGGGCCAATCTGCTAAAGTACGCTCTTCAATTTGAATTTGATCCAGTTGTTGCTCAAATCCAGCAGCAATAATATTTTGTTTGGTTGCTTTTACTGCTTCCCAATCTGCATCATAGGCATAGAATTTAGGTAAAGGTTGTTCTAGGGCAACTTTATGACGTTCAGCTGCTTCAGCTTTAATCGACATCCATAACTCATGATCATGCCCATTCCAGCCATTAAAGCCGAAACGGCGCACTAAACCAGGTGCACGATCAGTTAGGATCATCAATGATTCAATAATAAAGGTTCCTGAACCACACATTGGGTCAAGAATAATTTCTGGATTGCGTTGTTTAAGCTGTGCTTTTTGTAGGATAGCGGCTGCTAGGTTTTCTTTTATTGGGGCATCTGTCATAAAACGACGATAGCCACGCTTATGTAAAGAATCCCCAGATAAATCTAAACAATAGGTGTGTTCAGTTTTTCCAGCAAGCACATACAGGGTAATTTCAGGCTGTTTAATGTCGATACTTGGACGTTTACCTACAGCTTCCATGAAGGAATCAACCACACCATCTTTAACACGTAAAGTCGCAAACTGTGTGTTGACTTTAATATCACGTTCTACGTGAAGACGAATTGCGAAAGTACTTTGTGGTGCAAAAATAAGTGACCAATCAAAATTGATCGCACCTTCATAAAGTTCTTCTGCAACGTCACGTGCGTCATGGGTAAATTCAAGTTCATGAACATGAATCGGTGTTAGTACACGAGAAGCCAAACGTGACCACATACAAACACGGTATGCATCTTCGAGTTTGCCTTTAAAGATCAAACGTCCAGGAAATTTTTCAATATCTTGAATCCCTAAACCTTGAATTTCTTCTTGCAGTAAGGTTTCTAGTCCATCTGCACAGGTAACCCAATATGTAGAAAGACGTGGTTTCGAATTCATGAATATTTCCAAAGACATTAAAAAAGCAATCGCGTATTTTAGCGTATTTTGATGACGAAAACTTATAGAATGACCTTTTAAGTCCGAAATTTTATAAAAAGTACCAAATTCAGTTAAAAATTTGGGTTTTTTGCTTGAAATATATTCAAATATCAATATGTAGATAAGATCAAATAACGAATTTAAAAAATGCTCAGTCTTATTGTTTCAATGTTTATTTTTTCGCTATCTATGTCGATTTCACCGGGACCTGTGAATTTGACCATTTTAACCAGCAGTATGAATTATGGTGTAAAAGCAACTTTTGCATTTATTTCAGGGGCGACCATTGGTTTTACCTTGTTATTGGCATCAGTCTGTTTTGGTTTGTATCAAATGATCGTGATCTATCCTGTACTTCTTGATGTGATCACGATCTTGGGTACAGTTTTATTGTTGTGGATTGGGCTCAATATTCTACGTGCAAAAGGGACCGTGATCTCAAGTCAACCCCATGATGAAGCAAAAATACCAACCTTTATACAAGGTGCATTGATGCAATGGCTAAATCCTAAAGCATGGATTGCCGCAGTGGCGGGTACAGGGCTATTTTCAACGGGGCATATCCATGCTGTTTTATTGGTTTTTGTAGCGATTTATTTTGTTGTCTGTTATCTATCTTTATTGCTGTGGGGGATTGCTGGTGAAAAGTTAGCAAGTTTTTTAAATACAGGAAATCGGGCGCGTCTTTTTAATATCGTGATGGGTGTGTTATTAATTTTGATTTCATTGGAAATGTGTTGGCGCTATTTTTATCATTAAAATTTGATTTAAAATTCTTTTATTACTGAAATCATTTAAGACCAAGAAAAATTGGCATGCAGTATTACAATTTAAATAGATGAGTCATCTATGAATAAAACACACATGTAGTTCTTGATTCATGATGATGAACGTAAAGTGCATACGGGGCAATTTCTAGATCTATTTAAAGGTCCGCAATGTGTGGGGCGAGTTCTAGTCGGTAAACTTTTAAATAGAGAATAATGTGTATGCATTATTAATTCATTTTATGGTGTGATTTTGGTACACAATTTGCTTAATTATCCATCGTATTGGCTCAGAAATTTAATTGAATTTTTAATGAATTAATAAATACGGGGATTTCTATGCAAGATCTTAACAACAGCAGATTTATTGCACATGCAGATGCGTTTTCCATTGGGGCATTAATCTTAACGCGATTAAGACGTGTGACAGGGCGTGTGATTGATGTGATGTATTTAGTGGATAATAAAAGCTATGCACAGTATGTGATTGATATGTCATTGGCGACTCAAGATCCAGAATTAAATCGTCATGCCTTGCGCTTACAGCATTTATTAGAACAGGAACAACCAGCTTCCTCTGTGAATACAGTAACGACAACGCAAGTTGAACAAAGCGAGGAAGCATATGTTTCTGGTGCAACAGAAGAAGAAATTTATCGAGCGCAAGTCTCACATCACTATATTGGTGCATTGAGATAAGTCGGGCAATAAGCTCTAACTATAGCGTTAGAGCTTAATTGATACAGTGTGATTAAAATTAAAACTCATTTATAGTGTTGTTAAGCTGTGAGACAATCACTTGAGTTATACGAAATTCAATGCAGAAATTAGCAAATATTTAAAAAACAACCAAATGATTTACGTTGGTACGGCTGATGAGTCGGCACAACAAACTGAACTGCGATTAAGTCATTATCATCAAGCAAAGGCTGTTGTGTTTAAACTGTGGGTTGAACAGAAAAAATATAAAGAATTAATCTCCTGTGCGCATGGGCGTTGGTATCCTTATGAGGATTTTACTCTCCCATTGGCACAATATTTTGCTGCTCAACAGGATTTGCCACATTTAAAATTTCTTTGTGAACACGAGATCCGCTTTCGTTTAGAAGATACCTTAAAGTGCTTAAAACGTGTAATAGAATATGATGTGACATTAACCAATATACAAATATCGGAATATCAACTGCATGATTTTGATCCACAAAAGTACCATCCAATAGCAGAATTACTTAAATGGCGTAATCAAGCCTTGCTGCGAATAGATGCTTATATTGAGCTGTTAAAAGATCAATCAGATATTGACTACCTCAATATGATTCAGCAACTTCGAGAAAAATTGATCAACTTAACACTCAAACTTGCAGACTTAAAGCAGATCAAATTTAAAATTTGATCGCTGACTTTTATGACTATTTGTCCAAAACTTCAACTGCCAAAGAAAAAGAAAATCTGTATAATACGTTAACTTAACCTCTAAGGAATCTCTCATGCACTTGGCGGCATTGCATACACCGAGTCAGATTCAACTCAATAATGATGGAAACTTAAAGCATTTCCTGACCATCGAAGGTCTTTCTAAAGCAACCCTCACCAAAATTCTAGATACAGCCCATTCCTTTATAAATGATCAAAATCAACTGATAACGACACCACTTTTAGAAGGTCGTACAGTGATGAACTTATTCTTTGAAAATTCCACACGTACACGAACTACTTTTGAAGCGGCTGCAAAACGCTTATCTGCAAATGTATTGAACATTGATATCGCACGATCAAGTACTTCAAAAGGGGAAACATTGCGCGATACACTATGGAACCTCGAAGCGATGGCAGCAGATATTTTTGTTGTACGTCATTCTTCATCAGGCGCAGCACATTTTATTGCTGAAACAGTTTGTCCACACGTTGCAATCATCAATGCTGGAGATGGGCGTCATGCTCATCCAACTCAAGCAATGTTAGATATGTTAACCATTCGCCGTGAAACGAAAAAGAATTTTGAAGACATTAGTCTGGCAATTATTGGTGATATTAAGCATTCGCGTGTGGCACGTTCAGATATCGCAGCGTTACAGACTTTAGGTTGTAAAGATATCCGTGTAATTGCACCAAATACTTTGCTTCCGTGTGGTTTTGATGAATATGGTGAAGGCGTTCGCTTGTTCAATAAAATGGATGAAGGCATTAAAGACTGTGATGTGATCATTACTCTACGTATTCAAAATGAACGTATTGATTCACCAGCTTTGTCGTCACAAGC
>JAHQCQ010031970.1:199504-212992 GCA_023539305.1 Ilex asprella
CGTATTCAAAATGAACGTATTGATTCACCAGCTTTGTCGTCACAAGCTGAATTTTACAAAATGTATGGTTTAAATAAAGATCGTCTTGCCATGGCTAAACCTGATTGTATTGTTATGCATCCGGGACCGATGAACCGCGGTGTAGAGATTGATTCTAGTATTGCTGATGGTGCACAGTCGGTAATTTTGCATCAAGTGACCAATGGTATTGCGGTGCGAATGGCTGTTTTGGCTTTGGCAATGCAAGGTCAGTTGCAAGAGAAAGGTTTGTTAGAAGCAATTGCGGTTTAAGGTTAAGGATAAAGTCATGAGTAGTGTAAAAATTGAAAATGTACGTGTCTTAGACCCAATTAAAAAAACTGACACTGTACAAACGGTTTATGTTGAACATGGAAAAATAGTCGAATCATCTGCCAATGTCGTAGATACCATTGACGGACAAGGAAAATGGTTGATACCGACTATGGTTGATTTGTGTGCACGATTACGTGAGCCAGGTCAGCAACAGCATGGTACCTTGAAGTCAGAAGGTAAAGCGGCACGTGAAAATGGTATTTTGCATGTATTTACCCCACCTGATTCAAAGCCGATCGTGCAAGACAATGGTGCTTTGATTCATGGACTTGTAGAAAAAGCCATGTTAGATGGTGGTATTCATTTACAAGTGATTGGTGCGCAAACCCAAGGTTTAAATGGTAAACAACCCGCAAATATGGCAGGTTTAAAAAAGGGTGGTTGTACTGCCGTTTCCAACGCATATGCTACTTTTAAAGATGATGATGTGGTTCTGCGTACCTTGGAATATGCAGCTGGTTTAGACATGACCGTGGTGTTTTATCCAGAAGAGCATCAGATCGCAAAAGACGGTTGTGTACATGAGGGGTTTATTGCCTCACGTCAGGGACTACCTATGATTCCAGCACTGGCTGAAACAGTTGCTATTGCGAAATACCTATTGATGATTGAAGCAACAGGTGTCCAAGCGCACTTTGGTTTGCTTTCAAGTGGTGCATCTGTAGAGTTGATTAAAATTGCAAAAAGCAAAGGTTTGCCTGTGACGGCAGATGTTGCAATGCATCAATTGCATTTAACAGAACATTTAATTGATGGTTTTAATTCTTTGGCACATGTGCGCCCACCATTGCGTGCTGAAAAAGACAAAGAATTACTGCGTCAAGGTGTCAAAGACGGTGTGATTGATGCGATTTGTACCCATCATGAACCTTTGAGTGGCTCTGCGAAATTAGCGCCTTTTGCTGAGACTTTACCCGGTATTAGTGCATTTGATACCTATGTGTCTTTTGGGGTGCAATTGGTTCGTGAAGGTTTGTTTGAACCTTTAGAATGGGTTGAAAAAGTTACGCTTGCTCCTGCAAAAGTGGCCAATATGACGGATCGTTGGGTCAAAGAGTCGGGTTGGGCTTTGGTTGATCCAGATCTAGAATGGGTTGTTAACAATGACAGTATTTTATCTCATGGAAAAAATACGCCATTAATCAATCAAAAAATGGTCGGTAAAGTACTGCAAACGTTTACTGCCTAAGCTGTAAAATTTACATAAGCGCAAAAATTGAAACAAAAAGCCAGCATAAGCTGGCTTTTCAAATAGATATTGAACACGCTGTGCTACAAAAAGCTATTATAACTATTAGAATTTAATCACTAGAATAAAAAATGATCAATAAAATGATTTTTAATGTGACAAATACAACAATGAAATCGGAGTGTCCAAAATTATGAATATTATTGAGCTTCTAAAAGAACGGGTGACCACAAAAGTTTTACAGGGTGATCTTCAGTTTCAAGATGAAAAAATCGGTGCTTTAAGTGCCTTTTATCCCATTCTCCTCTCTGTTTTAAAATCAAAACCAGAACTTATTAATACACTTCAACAAAATCTAAATCCTCGCTTAGGCGATATTTTCAGTCATCAACCAGAAACAGTCACACATTTTTTAGGACTGGTTGCGGGCAATGCACCAACCCAAGAAATTGAAAGCACATTAAACCACTCTATTGCTCCAACTTTATCATTGCTTGCAGATCAAGCAGGTTCAGATGATAAGCATGAAATTTTTGATTTTATCAAAGCGCAATGGAACAATATTCAAGATGCTTTGCCAGCTTGGGCAACAGGATTATTTGCCACATTGGGTTTAAGTGTAGGTGGTCTTGGTTTCGCAGCCACGACTCAAGCTGCACCCGTGGCTGAGGCAGTTATTCCCCCTGTAGAACCTGTGGCACCGATACCTGTACAAAGTGTATCTCCAACACCAGTACCCCTTGATACGTCTACAATCACAACAAATTCGATCCAAGATGAACCTAAAAAATCCAATTGGTTATTGCCAATTATTGCTTTGTTGGTGATTGCAGGATTGGCCGCATTGTTATTTAAACAGTGCAGTAGCAAGCCACCTGTAGGGGGAGATCCAGTAAGCAGTAGTGCTTCACAAGCTGTTGCTGATGTGCAAGCCACTGAACTGCAAATTTCAACAGATGCTGAAGGTAAATTAGCAAGTTGTCAGGCACAATCGAGCAGTCAATCTTTATTGGACAGTTTAAAAACCAGTATTGCCTCAGTGTTTGGTCAAACCGATCATTGTCAACTCACAGCCAGCAGTGCTTATGCCGCTGATTTGCCGGATCAAAATGCTGTAGATCAGGTGTTGGCTAAAATTAAAGGTATTCCAAACATTTCATTGGCTTGGATCGGTGATCAACTTACCATTCAAACAGCAGATTTAGCGCAAGCACAAAAATTGGCAGATGAGTTAAAAGCTATTGCTCCTAATCTACATATTTCTGTAGAGCAAACAGCCGATGCAAATGCAGCTGCAACAAGCAGTGCTGCAAATGTAGATACAAGTAACTCACAAGCAGACCAAGCACTGTCAAGCATTCAGGCAGATAAAGCCAATGTAAATGATATTGCAGCTGCATTGAATTTACAGGTAATTAATTTTGCGACAGGTTCTTCAGGTATTCCGGAAGCCAATAAAGCGATTTTGGATAAGGCAGCGAATTTGTTAAAACAACTACCAGATGCAAAACTCGTGGTTAAAGGCTATACGGATAATGTTGGGAATGCGGATTCAAACAAAAAATTATCTGAAAAACGTGCAAAATCGGTTGTTGCATATTTGGTTGAAAAGGGCGTACATACCTCACAGTTAACTGCTGAAGGACATGGTCAAGACAATCCAATTGCAGATAATTCAACCAAAGAAGGGCAATTTAAAAACCGTCGTATTGAGTTTGAAGTACTTGGTGCAACGACGCCATAATCTTTTTGGGCGGTATGTTCGGTGTTAAAACAGGCATAAATTGTATAAAAAGCTTCTGAATATCCAGAAGCTTTTTATTTTTTACTCGAAAATTCTTCAATTATTTGGTTAAATGAGCCACATAAAAATATGATCGGATAAACAATGAATAAATCATTAAACCCATTATTTATGATTGCTGCGATTTCTAGTACCTTGATGCTGTCAGGCTGTGATTACTTCAAAAAGAAAAAAGATGAAGGTAATGCTGAACTTGCAGAGTGGAGTTGTACCAATCAAGATAATATCAATCAAATTCAAAAATATTTGAAAGATGAGTATTTGCGTGAAGTCGCAGACAATATTAAAAATTCTGGTTATGAAGCTGACCAAGCACTACTTCAGAAAATTAACAATGCTTTAAAGTTTGAAGTGAAGAATGTTCGTACGATCACTGAAGACTCGTCTAAAACCAATCAACTGGAATGTGAAAGTCAGTTAGTGGTTCAATTCCCGAAAGGCTTACAACAGCGTGCTGAAAATTCATATGCAGAATTTGGGCAAGATTGTGAGGAGGGATGTGAAGGTGATGGCTATCGCAGTATACGTGAGTATATCGAAGCTGGTGAATCTAAATTGGTATTGGCCAATGATCAGCTGAAAGGTAAGTTTAATTACAATGTTGTGAAAACAGACAAAGATGGTTTAACCCTTGATGTGCTTAATCAGGATGCAGTTATTCAAGGGGTAACTTTTGTTACGGTAAAAGCGGTGCAATACGCAGCCTATATGAAAGAAAATAAAGATATGCGTGAACGCGAGCAGGTCAACCAAATTGAAAATGCAGAGCAAACAGCACTTGCACAAAAAGCCATGGACATCCGTAAAAAAGAGCTAGATGAAGAAAAGCTTAAACAAGTTGATCGTTTAAACCAGACTTGGGACAGTTTGAGTGATGAACAAAAAGCGCAATTTAAGCAAGATCAAACAGAATGGTTTGAAAAACGTGATGTTGATTGTAAAGTCATTTCACAGAAAAGTTTTGGTGATATTCCAGACAGTGAAATTGAAACCTATCAGCAACAACGTCAATATTGGGATGATGCGATGTCTCAACAAAATAAAGAGATGCAATATACCAAGTGTTTTAATAAACGTACCGCTGAGCGAATTATTTATTTAAACAATGCATTAAATTGATGTAATCATCATAATCTGAGAGGGATGAATTGATTCATCCCTTTTTTATTGGCATGCTGTAAGTATATTTAAAGTTTTAGATGTCGATATGCGTATTAGTATTGTTGGTTCAGGTCGTGTTGCTACACATTTTGCAAAAGCACTGTCAAAACAACATCATATTGTTCAGATTTATAGTCGTAATTTAAACAATGCACACAGCTTAGCCCAGCAGGTGAATGCTCAGGCAATTGATGCTGTGGATTGTATAGAACCTGAAATTGATTTATTAATTATTGCGGTAAGTGACCAAGCCATTGCTCAAGTCATCCAAACGATTCATTCACAACTTTCGGATGTTTTGATTGTTCATACTTCTGGCAGTACCAATCTCAATATATTGACTGAACACCATGTAAAATCTGGGGTTTTTTATCCCTTACAGACTTTTAGCTTTGAACGTGAAGTGGATTGGCAGAATACCCCGTTGTTTATTGAAACGGCTTTGCAAGAAGATTTGCCTACTTTAACGACGCTAGCAAATAGTCTAAGTAATCAGGTTTATCCATATAATTCAGCGCAGCGGCTGAGCTTACATCTGGCAGGAGTATTTGCCTGTAATTTTACAAATTATTGTTATGACATGGCTAAACAAGTGGTCGATGCACAGCAGGTCGATTTTAATTTACTGTATCCATTAATTTTGGAAACAGCAAAAAAAGCCACCCAAAATGATCCTGAAACTATGCAGACGGGTCCTGCAAGGCGTGGAGATGTGAATATTTTAGATATGCATCAGCGTATGTTACAGGATATGGGGCGGGAAGATCTTAAAGATGCCTATACACTTTTAAGCCAACAGATACAGAAAAAACACTCACTTGATTAAGTGAGTATTTTATCAATCGTATCTTTTGAAATCAATTGAGATCTAATTTAAAGCAGCGTGATCTGCACCGATTGTGACAATAACACCAATACAAAACAGGCTACAGTAGATAAAAAACCAGATGATCATGCGTTTAAAGGCTTTGTCTGAAATCGAGCTATCAGCATATTGTGGTTTTTTAGGGCTTTTGTCATCATTCATCGCAAAATCTCTTTCTGCTTAATATAGATTCATTATGGATAGAAAAGTGTTCACACTGTAGATACAAAAAATTAGAAAAAAACTATAACAGATAAGTAAGCAATGATGAATCTGTTATAAAAATTCAGCTTATGTCGTCACGGATTTACCAATAATATAAATCAATTGGTTTAATGCATTTTGAATCTTTTCATTCATTTCAAATGAACAATTCATCCGAATAAAGTGATTTTGTTGATTGCTAATATTAAATAAGCTGCTCGGCGCGACACTAACACCGTGTTCTAACATGTGCTGATAGATCTCATTACTATCGACTTGTTCAGGCAATTCAATCCATAGAAAGTACCCGGAAGGATAATAATTGACATGGCATTGCTCAGGTAAATGGGTTTTTAAATAATTAAAATATTGTTTTTTATAACGTTGTAAGGTGGATCGTAAAGTTTTTAAATGTTTTTCATAATGACGATGGGAAAGATATTCAACCAAAGCATTTTGGATAAATGAGTTGACTGAAAGGGTACTCATAAGTTGAGTGTGTTGAATATGTTCAGAGAATTTACCTGCATAGACCCAACCGATACGAAAACCTGCACCTAATGTTTTGGAAAAAGAAGAACAATGTAGTACCCAATTTTGTTGATCAAAATACTTCATCGAGAGGGGTTTTTTCTGATCATAGTAAAGTTCTTCATAGACATCATCTTCAATCAAATAAATCTGATATTGGTTGAGTAACTTCGCCAATTTTAATTTAATTTCATCACTCACAGTAAAGCCAATTGGATTCTGACCGTTTAACATCATCAAACATACTTTAATTGGATATTTTAAAATTGCCTGTTCGAATGCGTCTAAATCAATGCCATGTTCAGGATGTTCTGGGATGGTAATTACTTTTAATCCAAGTCGTTCAGCCGCTTGCCATGCCCCATAAAAAATCGTCTGCTGTAATAAAATATAGTCCCCAGCTTGTGTAAGTGCTTGCAATGAAAGATTTAATGCATCTAAACCTCCAGACGTAATCACAATATCAGATGGATCCGTGGGGATGCCTTGCATAGCATATTTTTGAGCAATAATTTTTCTCAGTTGATAATTTCCGGGTGGTAGACTGGGTGTTTGTTCATAGCTACGCCGTTGTCGAGCAAGTTGTCCAAGCGTTTGTATCAGTTTAGCGGAGTAGAGCAACTGGCTATTGGGAAAGGCAGAACCTAAAGGGATAATGTGTTCAGACTGGGTTGATTTTAAATATTTGAAAACAACGGAGTTAATTTCAACTGTTTCATTAATCACATGTAATGTGGTGGGGTGATCTGAGCTTTGTTCTACAACAAAATACCCTGACTTTTCTTTTGAATAAATCAGACCTTGCGCTTCGAGCTCTTGATAAGCATTCATCACTGTAATCAGGCTTAAACCTGATTGTTCAACCTGTTGACGTAGTGAGGGTAACTTTTCATGTGCTTTCCATGTCCCATTTTCAATCAATAATTTTAGGCTATGGGCCAGTTGTTCAGATTTATACATAGGTCAATGCAAGTGGGTATTTAAAATAACTATAACAGAAGCAATCAGCACAGCTCTATCTGTTATATATTTTTTCTAAAATTTTGTGGCTATATTTCTTTTTGATTTCTTTCCAAAATAGTCGCACGCGATGCAGTATAGAATGAGGCAGGGATATGTTTGTGACGACTCAGTTGAATGTGCTCACACAAGTTTTATGTGAGCATGATTGCTCTGAAAATGTGATAGAGCAACTCAATCAAAGATTTGTAAATCTAGAAGCAACATTATTGCGTGCCAAAGTCTTACGTGAATTTTCAAAAAAGAAAAGTACAGCGATTATCCAATCTGCAATTGCTTCAAATCATTTAAGTCTGGCTTATTTGTTTTCACCGTTTATTTTGGCGAATTTAAATCAAACAGTGCTTTACTCAACGCTTCTGACTGCACAAGTTCAAGATATTTTAAAACCTTATTATCAGGTTGAAAAAACCATGAATTTGACCAAGGATGATGTCGTGTTAGAAAGTTTAAACTTATTTTTAGATCTACAAGATCAAACATGGGATGCGCAGGAGTTCGTATATTTTCAGTTGTTCAAAGCACTGACTCAGGCAGAAGTTGATCGTATCTTTTTAATTACAGATCAGCGGATCAATCCAGATTATTTGTTTGAAATAGAATGTTTTTTTAAGGTTCGAATTTTCTTGGTAAATCCCGAAAATGATCAAGATGGTCTAAATCTGCAATTAGATCATCATGATCATAAATTAAACATGCAGAAGCTTTTGTTTAAATATAAAGATGATTTTCATGTGGCTTTATGTCGTAAATTTTCAGAAATGAATGCTAAAATTTTAAATTTATCAGGTCTTTATGATCTAGCTCAAGCGCAAAACCTAGTCGAAGATATGTTTTATTCTGAACATATTTATGAAAAACTATCGGTTTATGCTGAATATATGCAGACCCGATTACAGAACAATGTGTTTAGTCCAAAATTCAAATCTGTGTCAAGTTTGCAAGCTTAGATGCTGAGTATTTGCATACACAACGCTTTATTGAAGTGCTTTATGTATTGTATAAAGATACAACATGAGCCGTGAATACTTCGTTATTAGGTAAAAGTCTGGTCTAAAGCTTTATATATTAGCGATCAGATAAATGTTTTTTGAGATGATCTAAAAAGAGCTTCACTTTTTTAGGAATCTTTTGTTGAGATGGCGTAATTGCATAAAAATAAAGTTGCTTTGAATGATAATCCTCTAAACAACGCATAATTTTTCCGGCATCTTGATCTTTTTTGGCTAAAAAATCGGGTAAAAATATAATGCCTTGATCTTGTTTACAAAAATCTAAAAGGAAATCGCCACTGTTGCATGTCAATTTTGGCGTACAGTAAATAGTTTCTTCTTTTTTATTCTTACTCAGCACAATTTTAGTGCTTGAATCTGTTTGTGAATACAACAATAGACTGTGCTGTTTTAACTCATCGATTGTATTGGGTACGCCAAATTTTTCAAAGTAAGCTGTAGTTGCATAAAAATGTCGATGATAGGTACTAAACAGGTGGGCATTACGCTGATCAATATCTTGACTGATTCTGAGCACAATATCATATTGATCTTCACTGATATTTAAGAACTTATCTGAAAGAAACAAGTCTATTTTGATGTTGGGATACTGCGTCATAAATTTAGAAATGATCTCGGTAAGATGCGCATGTCTAAATGAATGAGGTGCATTGATTCTGAGTTTACCCTCGGGATATTTCTGGTCATGGGTAAAGTCACTGGTTGCCCATTCAAACTCACTCATAATGACTTTAGAGTGTTGATAAAATTTTTCACCTGAATGAGTTAAATCCATTTTACGGGTATTGCGGATGAACAGGACTGTATTAAAAATAGTTTCCAAATGACAAATTCTTTTCGCAACTTGATCTCTAGTAATGTTTAAGTGACGTGATGCACTGCTGAAATTTCCATATTCAACGACACTAATAAACGTATTGATACAGTCTAATTTATCCATTTAATTTTACAGTACTCTTCACTTGAATGATTAAAGTAACGCATCATCCTCTGCTGATCAATCATTGTATCTTTTTAGGATACAGTTTGTATTTAAAATAGTGTCTAGTGGTTTACGTGTATTTTTGCTTTTATATAAATTCCTTTATAAATGTGTTGCGAATCAAAATGAATAAAGCATTTTTAGAACAACTTACACCTCAAAACTGTCAAATCATCTTTATTGATCAACAACCACAAATGGCTTTTGGCGTACAGTCAATTGATCGTCAAACTTTAAAAAATAATGTGGTGGGATTGGCTAAAGCTGCTCAGGTTTTTAATATTCCAACCACTATTACAACAGTAGAAACAGAAAGTTTTTCAGGACACACTTTTCCAGAATTATTAAATGTGTTCCCTGAAGCACCTTTACTCGAAAGAACCTCTATGAACTCATGGGATGACCAAAAGGTTCGTGATGCATTGGCAGCCAATCATCGTAAAAAAATTATCGTATCTGGTTTATGGACTGAAGTTTGCAATATTACATTCGCTTTTGGCGCGATGCTGGAAGGTGATTATGAAATTTATATGGTTGCCGATGCTTCAGGTGGAACTTCAAAAGAAGCACATGATTATGCGATGCAACGGATGATTCAAGCAGGTGTGGTTCCTGTAACCTGGCAACAAGTTTTACTTGAGTGGCAACGTGATTGGGCACATCGTGAAACTTATGATGCAGTGATGGACATTGTGCGTGAACATTCGGGTGCATACGGTATGGGCGTAGATTATGCATATACCATGGTACATAAAGCGCCAGAAAGAACCACAACGCAGCATGAAGTTATTGCACCTGTGTCAGCAAAATAAACCTTATGGATATAAATATTCATCTACATGGAGATGATCATGACAGATGTACAGTTAATTCTTAAGAACGGCAAAATTACCACGCTTGACCCGAAACAACCTGAAGTAGATGCAATTGCGATCGCTGATGGAAAAGTGTTTGCCACGGGTGATGAAAATAGCATCATGAAGTTGGCCAACGACTTGACAAAAGTGATTGATTTAAATGGTCGTCGCGTTATTCCCGGTTTAAATGACAGCCATCTCCATATTATTCGTGGCGGGCTTAACTATAATATGGAGTTGCGTTGGGAAGGGGTACCGACTGTTAAAGATGCTTTAAACTTACTCAAAGAGCAGGCAGAAAATACGCCAGCGCCACAGTGGGTCCGTGTTGTCGGTGGGTGGACTGAATTCCAATTTGCAGAAAAGCGTTTACCAACTTTAGCTGAAATCAATAAAGCTGCGCCTGATACCCCAGTTTTTATTCTGCATCTATATGCAAGCGCAATGCTGAACAGAGCAGCATTAGATGTCTTAGGTTTTAATAAAGATACTCCTGATCCACCTGGGGGCAGAATAGAACGCAATGAAAAAGGCGAGCCAACAGGTTTATTATTGGCAACGCCTTCTGCTGCAATTCTGTATTCAACACTAGGTAAAGCACCCAAATTACCTGTCGAAGATCAAGTGAATTCTACCCGACATTTTATGCGTGAGTTAAATCGACTCGGTGTCACTTCTGCGATTGATGCCGGAGGAGGCGGGCAAAACTATCCAGATGATTATACAGTGATCAATCAATTGCATGAAAAAGATCAAATGACCGTTCGTATTGCTTATAACCTCTTTGCACAAAAAGCCGGTGAAGAGTTAGAAGATTATCAACGATGGACAGAAATGACGTTTCCCGGTGATGGCGATGCATTATTGATGATGAATGGTGCGGGGGAAAACCTGACTTGGTCAGCTGGTGATTTTGAGGATTTTTATGAACCTCGGCCAGATCTTCCAGAAAAAATGGAAACCGAATTAGAAGCCATTGTTGAACATTTGTCTGATAAGAAATGGCCGTTTCGAATTCACGCCACCTATGATGAAAGCATTAGTCGATTGCTCAATGTTTTTGAACGAGTCAATGGTAAAAAGCCATTTGAAACCCGTTTTATTATTGACCATGCAGAGACGGTTTCAGAAAAAAACATAGAACGGATCGGTGCACTTGGGGGTGGAATTGCCATTCAACACCGTATGGCATATCAAGGCGAAATCTTTGTTCAGCGTTATGGTGCCGATGCAGCCAAAGACACGCCTCCGGTAAAAAAAATGCTTGAGCTGGGTGTGCCAGTGGGTGCTGGAACAGATGCGACGCGTGTTGCATCATATAATCCTTGGGTCTGTTTGGCATGGTTAACCACAGGTAAAACTGTGGGTGGCTTTGCTTTATATGATGAGAAAGACTTACTTGATCGTCAGACAGCGCTAAGACTATGGACCAAAGGATCGGCTTGGTTTTCAGGCGAGCAAAGTAATAAAGGCGCTTTAGTCGCAGGTGAACATGCGGACCTTGTTGTACTTTCAGATGACTATCTCACTGTTGAGGGCGATGAAATTCAATTTATTGAATCAGTCATGACGGTGATGGACGGTAAAGTGGTCTATGCGGGTGCCGAATTTAAGCAACAAGATCCACCGATTCCACCCGCATCGCCTGATTGGTCACCAGTCAAACGATTTGGCGGACAGTGGCGTCAGTCTGAAAATCGTAATGCACCTTCCTTACAACCCTTACAAAAAGATTCAGCAGTGTGTGCATGTTCTAGTAGCTGTGGCATGCATGGACATTCGCATGCATGGATGCTTGATGTTCCTATCAATGATCAGGAAAAAAAATCATTTTGGGGCGCACTAGGCTGTTCTTGTTTTGCTTTTTAAAACCAACCTAAAAAATTCCATCTGAAACTAGGTGGAATTTTATTGGGGAGAAATTTATGAAAATCTATCTGATCTCTTTGGCCGTTGGGTTGTTGGTTGGCGTGTTGTATTACCTATTAAATGTGAAATCTCCAGCACCACCTTTTGTGGCCCTATGCGGTTTATTGGGGATGGTTATTGGCGAACAACTCATGCCAATGATTAAAAACTTATTATCCTAACGATAGGGTGAAGTAATAACAGGAGAAAGGGGCAAACGATGCAATTCAGACTAAGTAAATTATTGAGCTTCAATGCAGGCTATCTCGATACTGCAAGCTTTCTCGCATTGCATGGCTTATTTTCTGCCCACGTGACAGGTAATTTTGTAACATTAGGCGCGGCTTTAGTCTCCGAGAGCCAAACAGGTGCTTGGGCTAAATTGGCAGCATTACCGATGTTCTGTATTACGGTTTTATCGGTAAAATTGTTGGATCAAAAGTTTATCCGCCATCAAAACAGTTCATATGCGTTTTTTCTCAAACTGATGTTTTTGCTTTTTAGTATTGTCGCTGTATGTTCCTACTTTTATTTGCCCTTTCCTAAATACGATACCATCATGAGTTTCACTGTCGGTATGTTATTGGTGGCGGCTATGGCGATTCAAAATGCGATGCATCGTATCCATTGGACGAAAGAATCACCAACAACTGTGATGACGGGCGCTACAACACAATTGATGTTAAATATTGCTGAACTTTTTTCCAAACCTTCTCAGGAAAAAAGACTGCAAATTCGTCAGAGTATTGTTGCAATTTTTCCAACCATGTTGAGTTTTGCATTGGGATGCGCAGTTGCCGCAATCGTATATAAATTTGCATTGCTGTGGTTATTTTTACTTCCCCCAGTTTTGTTACTGATGATTTACATCAATCGGGACAACTATAAAAAAAGCTTAGGTTTTGACAGATCCTAATTCTAATTAATTATTGAATGACGAGTAGAACATGGAAAATATACAAACGACGCCACCGAGTGGGTTTTGGAAAACATGTCGAGATCCTTTGTTATTGACAATTGTGGGTGGCGCAATTGATACCATTGGCTTTATCGCACTGTTTGGTTTTTTTACTGCACATGTCACAGGAAACTTAGTCTTAGCCGGTGCTGCTTGGGTCAAAGGTGGGCCAGGGATTTGGATTAAGCTTGGGGCAATTCCCTTATTTATTCTGACTGTTGCCATCACCAAATATTGGATTGATCGTAGCGTACAAAAACATACCACTTTAAGTTATTTATTTTTGGGGGAAGCAATTTTTTTGCTTGGGTTTATGCTTGCGGGTTTATATTTTGAACCATTTAAAGATGCCAATAGTGTCACCGTCGCAATTACCGGTGGTTTAGGGCTGATCGCTTTAGCTATTCGTAACACTTCAAGTAAAACCTTAATTAAACATATTAGTCCGAGCACCATGATGACGGGAAATACAACACAGTTAGGTATAGATATTTCTAATTATTTAAGAGATCGGAACGATAGCAATATGCAAAAGCTACAGCATAGTTTCAGCATTGTGGTGGGGTTTGTGATTGGCGCATTTTTAGGTGCTTTTTTATATGTGTATCTAGATTTCTGGAGTGTCGCTTTCTTTGTCGCACC
>JAHQCQ010000012.1:0-22980 GCA_023539305.1 Ilex asprella
ACAGAGTTTGCCTGCAGTTGTGCCAACCCGATATGTTTATGTGCTCAAGTATATCAGCAGTACACAAAGTGCTGCTCTTTATATGGGGCAGAGGTTTTGTCCCTTGAACATTACATACTTATAACAAGAACTTATGACCCCAGAACTAAAAGAGTTCACATTGAACGAAGGACTACGAATATGAAACTGTATTTCACTGAGTCCTTTGGATCTTTCATCCTTCAGCTTATCAGAGTCCTTCCAGTTTGAGTTTCAGCAACTGCATTAATCTCATAGTTGTTGTCACCAACAGGGAGTTGGTTGGGTGTACAGCCTTACCCTTAGGCTCTATCAAAAGGCAAAATGCAAATTCCAAAAGCTACAAAACGATATTTTTTGCTCTTTCTCCTTCAAATTGATGCAACTTAAATTTCACTCCAAATGCTATATAGGTTATGAAATAGATCTGACAAGCATGCTACCACATACATTCAACATAAACAAACTTCAACCATGATGACTTAGACTACGATCAATGCTAAACACCCTCATGGCATTCAACATGACAGACAGGAGATCAGCTAGATAAAGAGGCTATGGCTATGAAATTCATTCTAACAACAACAAATTTCTATCAGCGAAAATGACCCTCACAACTGCGTTATTTTTTAAATATAAAGAATGCTATCAGATATATTTCACCAAGATGCAAAGTATTTACAAAACCGGCATCAAGTTCTTTCCCCTTATGTCAATAATCTAACAACTGCAAAAATTATACTTGAATTCTTGCTGTGTCAAGGAATGACCATTGCATCAAAGATTGAACCAGAAACATAGCAGTTGCAGACAACACCTAAAATCGGGTGAGCCATTAATAATTATTGCGAATATGCATATATGTCAAAGAGAATGTATACTTATTCATTCTAACATAATAAAAGAAATACGAAACATTATCGAGCTCAATCTATAAAAGAACATATAAATGATCACTGCAAATAAAATAGACAATACAAACACTAATGAACCCGGAATTGAAAACAATCTCATCATTCAAATCCAAATACCACCTTTGAGTGTGAATCTAGTCTCACACTAAGTTGAAGATGTTGAACACCATCTGGGTGGTATAAATACTTTGAATTTAAACTATATATAAGTCAGGCAATTATAAGCAAAACAATTCTGAAAAAAAAAAACTTTCCAATAAAATAGCCAAGACCAACCACAGTTACCCCCAAATTGAAAAACAAACCCATCATCCAAATCGAATATCACCTTTAAAAATTCAATCTTATCCTAAACGGAAGAGACGAAAGGGTTTTTTCTAATCTTCCTCACTTGTCCATAGCCATTACCATTGCAATCCAATCCACACCCACACTGCGGACAAACCTCGAAATTATCAAGGGGGAAGTTCGCAGAAGCAATGCCCACCGAGAACTCAAGCTCATCACCACTCCTCACAACCTCGACGATGTTAAGCCACAGAAAAAAAACCTTCACGCTGATACCATCCAAATTTGTGAGCTTGTCTTTGGTTATATGCCCACTAATGGTTGATTTGTATTTGAGTTGGTACGAGCCTTCCAGAGAGAAACTGCAAGATCCGTTCAAATAAGCATTGAACTTGCCGGTGGATTTGTCGAGATCGTAGCCTTTAGCGCCTTTTGGGAGTATACCCACAGGGAAATTGTAGGATTGAAGGGCTTCGTAGGGTGTGAGGGTGGTGTCGCCATCATCTGCGGTGGCGATTGTGACGGAGAGGAAGAGGAGAGAGAGAATGAGAATGGTAATTGGGGACATTGTTCCAGATTCCGGTGTGAATGATCTGTGATCTTTTTTCCTGAGAGTTAATTTGGGCTTTAGCATGAGAATTTTGTCATTAATAGAAGATTTCGTGGACGACTGTCCTGACAAGGATGAAACAGCGGATGCAATTACGTACGTATACGGGATTTGTTATTAGTTTGACTGCCAGCAAAATGTTGGGTAAATTACACTTTATCCCATTGAATTATTATATTTATTTTACCTTATACTCTCAACTATAACATTTTTTATATTATACCCTAAAATATTAATTTTATTTCATATCAAATGCGCATGTGAGTGATCTGTACTGTTAATAAACTACTTCCTATTGCACATGTACAAATCAAAAATCAAAAATCAAAAAAAAATATTCATCAATTATTTTGTTCTTTTTAAACTCTAAATTTTCTTTTTTCTAGCTTATCTTTTTTTTTTTGACCAAAAAAGGTAAAATAAAGTGGAATTAAACACTTGGAGGGAAGTTCTTTAGGGTTTTCTTTCCTCATTTGGCATATTTTTAAGTTTTTTGTAATTAATTTGAGTTATATGAAATAAAATTAATATTTTAAGTTATAATATGAAAAATTTTATAGGTAAGAGCATAAAATAAAATAAAAATAATAATTTAAGGGGGTAAAGTGTAGTTTACTCTTTGGCCGCCAGCAAAATGTTGCTAGAAATCTGTGGGAAAGTCGGTCCAAATCTCAAAACGACAGCGTCTGATTGAAGACAAAAAATTCAATACCATCGTAATTAATGACATGATATTAATAACCAATAATAAAATTTTAAATGAGTAAAGTGAATCGCACTTGAATAATTATTGGTTACATGTGAGAAGAGGGGGTAATTATTTGTTTATAATATAAAATTAGATAGATTTCAATAAGTCAATTGACGGTCTTAAATAGACTTATCCAATAATCATCAATATCTCTCTCAAAATCATTCACATTGCACCGTACTTATAAAAATGCATTACCCCTAGTTTGCTTATATGGACTAATAGTTATTGACTTGTATGATATTCACTACCTTATTTGTTTTCATTATTAATTGATAATATCATGTGATAATACTGATATAATATCACAGTTACAATGAGTATTTTTTCCTAATTGAGGATGCGCGAGCTTGTGTGCAAGGGCAATGGTATTGCTAATAAATTGATGGGCCTAAAAGAAAAAAATAATAAAAAATGAAGAAAAAAAATGAGAAAAAATATATTTTTATGCAGATATATTGTTAGTATTAAAAACTTGTAAGAATTTTTTTTAAAAAAATCATTCTGTTGTTTGAAAGAAAAGAAAATTACAAAGAAATTTTTTTAATTAACTAAATTATTCTTAATTATATTAAATTCATCTAAAGATGAAAAAATATGTATTATAGTTAATATTTTTTAAATGTGACTCTCAACTTAATTCTGGGACAAAAATAAGCTTAAACCCTAATTTTTAGGTCAAGTTTTATGATTAATTTAACTAATACCAAGATTTTTCAAAATTAATAACCAATTGAATATTCTAAGGGAAGTAAGGGTAAAATGGGAGCTTACATTATAAATCAAAAATTTCTTGTTTTTGCTTTTATTTTTTGCCAAAAAAAAAAGTTAATTAGTTGTGAAAAAATCTAAGTATAAAAGAAAATTATTTTTTTCATCATTTTTTATTTCATTCTAATCAAACACATGTATTTTTTTTAAAAAAAATTATTTTTTACCACCATTATCTTGCTAAACAAACAAACTTAATGAAATTTTGATTCAAATTTAATTTATACATTTTCGGGTTTCGGGTGACAATATGAAGCCATTACTTATGACATTGAAAAAAATGTTGAAAAAAATGAAAAATAATATTGTTGTTTCATGGGTTTGGGGATTTCATATATTTATCCTTGTGTGTGTGTGTGTGTGTGTTAAAGGATGAAATTGATAATCCAATTGGTTCTGCGACGCTTGTTTGCTGAAGTTTGTGTAATGTCCAAACTTCTGAACTATGAGATTACCTGATCACACCTTATAGATCAAATTAAAAAAAGTGCACAAATTCAGATGATACGTGGAATAGGTCTAAATAGTATTAGAAATTCCAATACATTGTTTAAATGGTAATACTGAGTTTTAAATTTAGACCTTTTGAATTCAAATTTTAACAATTCATTGGGAGGCCAGATCATAATATAAAAAAATTATCTCTCATGAATACTATAATTTCGATATGGAAGACTTGTCTTTGACCAGACCAAAGATGACATTAGTCGTGATAAACATAGACTGACCCGAACACCTCTAACCGTTAAAAAATAAAATAATAGTATTAGACCCCAACATTCTCTCTAGTGGAATCATGTCCATCTCTACCTTATAATAGGCATATCTATATATTTATATCTATACTACTAATAAAAGTACACTACTAAGAATTTTTTTTGATTAACTACTTCAATCCTAAAATAATATATAAAGACAGTACTAACCTTATTTAATTTAGAACTCATATTAATAAGATTTGATTGATGTTAAACTTTTAATTGGACAATTTTACTCTCACAATACTTACATTATTAATATAAAACTTCATTAATATTATACATATCCAATCATTTCATATTCTTTCTTTTAAAAGATAGAAAATAATTGTTAAAATAATTAAATTTACTTTTATTTATGTCTATGCACTAGAGTCTTATTTAATATAAAATTTATTTTAATATAATTTAGATAAGATTATCAAACCCTGAGTTTTCATTTTCTTCTCTTTTATGTTTTAGTTTTAATAAATCCTATTTAGTTATGTTTATTGACAATATTAGAAGCTATTTTATTTGTATCGATTAACAATACTATAAATATGTTTAGTATCACATTAAATTATTTATCACAACTTAAATTTTTTAAAATTTTCTCAATCAATTGTTTATAATTAAATGACCACAATAATTTAAAATAGTTCACTTTCGTATCTTTCATAATTTAATAAGTGTCTGCAATATTTTTAAATTATATATACCCACATGCTATAAAATATATTTATACCATTAATATGATGTTGCAAATAAATTTTTTCTAAATAATTAACTTAATGTGAAAATGTATAAACTTTAAGGGTAGAGGTTTAGGAGAAGGTAATTCATCAAAACTTAAGAAAAAATAAAACAATAAAAACTAATATTGAATCTGTAGTATTATGTCCATTACAAATTACACAAATTATATTATAGGAATATCCAAAATGTTAGATTTATAAGTAAGTATTTGATATTATCTTTATTTAATTATTTCATAAAACAAAACCATAACTCAAAAAATCCACGTACAAGGCACATGTGCACAATCTAGTTCATCTAAACGTTGTTTCAAACTTTATTTCAATTCAACAGTATCTATAATTTTTTTTTCTCCTTTATTTTCCCTTTGTGTGTCTATTCACATTATTAGGCCATGTGTATTGATCAGATTTGTCACACTCTCATGCACCCCACCCACCTATATTATGTAATTTTCTTATTTTTCACAATGATGTTCTATTAAACCATAACATCAAGACATCATCATTCCCTCTTGTGGGCATTATAAATTCCACTAAAAAATAATTCCATTATGCAAAATGCAACCATAATTTGCAACCATAAAACCATGATACAGCAAGCCCTACTCAACATTCCATCTTCTAAACGAGTGGCATTAACCCAACCCAATTTTTTTTCTCGCCTATTTTTTGCAGTCGACAGATTTTTTGTTTGTTTGAACTTTCTGCTTCTGGAAGTCCTTAGAAAAAATGGATCATGGTTGGCAAGAATGCTTTCGAGCTGAATTGAGCTGGAGGTCATCGGGCTTTAACTTCGTTGAGATTTACCGCATTCCCACTCCTTTTGCAATCCAATCCCAGAACTACGGCTCTAAAAAATCGTGCAGTGGATGTGTTGAGTTTGAAAGTCTCTTCTCCTGCCGCCGTTGGAATTGTCCACAAATTTATCATTACTTGAACTATGCATCAGTATTAGTCCTCGGATCTTCTTAGTATACTCAGCATATAACCATGCCTTTCTTGACTGTTCAATTCATTTTGATAAGTACTCCTATGTTGTGTTCAATTCATTCCAAATGCAACAATAATGCATGTTTAGCCTTTGTTCTACACAGTAGCTAACTGGTTTTTTTTTTGTTTCCAACACAAACAATAAAAAGAAAATTAAAGAAAATATAGAACAAAACGTGACAAAAAAAATATAGAAGTCAGGAAGAAAAAATAGATGGATGATTAAAGAAAATAAACTAGAACGACAAACTGTGATCCTCAAGGTCATCAAAAAGTTTCAAGTTTTTCTTGAGAGGGACTATCCAAAACAGACGGGTGGATTAGGTTAACTAGTGCAACAGAATGTCACCTGCAAGGTATTATCTCGCCCATCTCAAGACACACGCAAGCTTTTGATCAAAATAATAGCAATGCAATTTTTCCATTGAATACCCAACATGTCATATACAAAAAAAACATAAAATCCGTTGACATGGCAAAGAATTGAATACAATAACATCAAAACATTATTATGAAAACCATACACACAAAAGGAAATTAGCACACTCATGATACAATCAGACAACATAAAATTTGCTGCTAACCATTAGAGATCTTGCCAATTACAATCACATAATTAACAGAGGTCAAGCGAATAGTACCTGTGATTAGGCATGTATACAGAGTTCGGAATGAAATCAATTCACATCCCTGAGTCTTTTTATCAATGAATCCAGAGATTTCTTTTTAGGATTTTGCTTGGATCCCCTGGATCCAAAGGTGCCAAAGAGCCGATCTGAAGGATCCCTCAACTTCTCTGAAATGATCACTACTTTCCTGTAGTCCAGAGCATTATAACTTCTTTCCCTGATTACTGGATTCAGAAAATTCTCTGGATGATTGCTTAAAAGCAAATTAATTAGTTGCCTTGCCTCAGCAAGTGCTGTTTTCAATTCATTTGCATCTGCTTCAGATAAAAGAGAAGCTTGATTCTCTGCAAAGGATTCCAACAACCGAATATCTATATCAACACCCATGATAGCATTCACAGTAAACCTTTTAACTGATTCCCCATTTAAAGCCCCAACAATCAACTCCGATATGTGAGAAAGAACATCCTGCAAAACTCTTTTAAGAACTTGAACCGGTAATATTTGCTGAGCAGTTGAAACCAAAGTTTCCAGAAAAATAATCACCTCATTCACATACTCATTCCCACCCTGTGGAGCCTCATCAGCCATCCAGTTCACATTCTCAAGCAACATCATAAACCCATCAACCTTTTGTTTAAGCAAACCAGCGAGCATCTCTTCAGCCACATCCCGGGCTGTGGTAAGTGGAAACTGCCTCCTACCCCTCTCAGCCATTCTTAATGGAATTCCAGAAAGCTGTGCAGCATGACGGAAGAAGAAATCACAAGCACGCTCAAACACGGCCATATTTGCTGCCATTTGCATTGCCTGAGTGACACCATGAATTGATGAATTAATAAGCTTCAACAGAGTCCCATCCAAGACCTCAGTCAAAAGCCTGTCCAAGTACTTCTTCACAACGTCATAGAAATCAAGCTGGCCACCATACGACATGAAACTCACTGAATCCTCAATGAATGACCTAACAATTCGACAACAATCTGGCACAGTAGAAGAAAACGGAGCAATGTATGGAAATGCCGGTGTAATATTTGAAGTTTGTATCTGAAACGAGAGCACATTCATCGAATATTCATACTCTTTCTTCATATACATCTGCTCAAACTTATCAGCAGCAAGAGCCTCAGAAATTTGTTTTCGACAGTCGGACAATAATAGCTCATGATATTTATCTCTGTGCTTACTCAATACATCAAGCAAAGCATCGACAGGGTACCCATATTGACGCAATGTCACTCCAAGCAAACTCACATAGTCCTTTATCAACAACAAATGATTTGCGGTTTGCATTCTAGAAAACTGATCCTCTAACACAGAACACATTTTACTCATAGCAGTATCCCACAAATTTTCCACTTCCATTTTCGAAATCAGACTACCACCAGTTCTCAAAACTCGATCTTCAACAATGAAAAAACCGGCAATTTGAGCGAAAAATGTCTGATGAGATTCAAGAAAAGGAGTCATCGAGGATACCTGGAAGTCCGAAGTCAATTGAAGCTTCCGATTCTCGAAGTAGTACTGTTTGAACCGATCTTCAAGCCCCAGCGTCTGGTGTATATGATAAGCCCTATATAACGGCGTCAAATCAAACCCCAACGTTCCACTCCCACCGTTAACATACCCATCCTTACCCTCATCTCCGATCCCGTTAAGTGCGTCATCTTCTTCTTCTTCCAAAGCATAAATACAGTCTCTGAGACTGAGTCGGCTCTGTTCTTCGGCTTGTCTTTGCTTGATACGCAGCTCTTCTTCTCTCTGCCTCCCCGCCGAGGCTTGTCCGATCGCCAGTTGCCCTAAATTCCTACTCACTATTCGGATCTCCACAAGCCAATCCCCAAATTCCTTGTTAATTCTCCGTTCGATGTGAGATCGAATCGCCGGAATCTGCTTGTCCAGCATTCTCCGAAGCGTAGACGAAGGCGTTTTGCTCTCAAACCCTATCTCAATTGAGTCAACGCACTTCAAAGCCATGTAAAAGTTATTCTGAGAGAGATGGAAATTAGCTCGAGAGCAGAGTTCCATTAGTTGGATACAAGTGCGAAGTGAATCGATCGCGAGCGTAATGTTTTGGCATTTGTTTCGAGCCTCGACGAAGGAATCCAGGGAGGTCAGGAGAGGAACAGCGACGGCTTGGAGTTGAGCGTTTGAATTGGAGAGAGACGATTTGAGGGACTCGACATCGGAGAGGAGGGAGCGGAGGTCGTCGACGGCCATGATGAAGTCCTGGTAGTGAGCTTTACATACCTCCTCGATTTCGGACTCTTTGGATCTGGAGAAGTGGCGGAGGTGGTTGAGGAGAGTCTCCGGATGACCGGCGGCAAAGGCCTTGCGGACGAATGGGCCTAAGTCCTCGCCGTTGCAGATGGCGGAAGAGAGAAGGAGCTGGTCTAACTTGTCGGCGGAATCGCCGTTCTCGGTGGCGGGCGCCACCTTCCGTCGGGTCTTCGAGGAGTTCATTGTCGGCTTTGAGGTTTCTTAACAGTGAATTAACTGTAACCGCTAGGGTAACGGAATCGCTATGAACGGAACCGATATAGGAGAGCGAGAGCGAGAGAGCGAGAGAGAGAGAGACTGTGCAGTCGAAGTTTGTGGGCGATCTTGGCGGAATTGTGTCTGAGCTCTCTGATGATTCAGCCGTGAACGCATGACGGAGACATTTCATAGGGTAGTTTCGGGGTAGGAATTATTCTCAAGATCAAATCAGACCAAAAAAAAAATTGAAAAATAATTGAGTAATTGAATTCTCAAGATCAGGTCCAAAGCCCTCTATTGTACAATTCTGAAAATAATTAATAAATATTGTTTTTATCAATAATAAGATTTTATTGATATAAAATAAAAATAATAGAATTTAACGGATGTTTAGTGGAAAAAATAATACTTATTAATAATTTTTCTTTTTATTAAATAGCTCTAATGAGTTACTTCTTTTTTTTTTTTTTAAGGCAATGATATTAACACTACGGGAGGAGGGGAAGTCGAACCTACAACCACTCACTCCATTAAGGATGACTTCCACCATTCGGGTAGGACCTCAGTTTTCTAATGAGTTATTTTCTAAATTAACATAGAAAGGATTTTATTATTTTTTTCTCTGTATGTATCTTTTTTTTTTGTACTTTTTATTTTTTTTAATCTTTATGAGATCTTACATTTTTTAAGGGTTAATTACAAAATATCTCCTTTAAGTTCAAGTCATATTGTAATCAATTTTTCTTGAATTCAATTTCAATAAATTGTCCGATCAAAATTTGAATATTTTTTAATTCACTCCAACTGTTAAATTGAGACAATTGACGGAGGTTTATCACGTGCAAGTCATTTGATTACACAACACATTAAAAAGATTGAAATAACTTTAATATTTTTTCTTAAGTACAAAAACTCTTCACTACTCTACTAACTATCGTATTTTAACATTTTCCCTCTTTACGTCGAACTTTTAACTCTCCCTCCACCCAAAATTAGTGGAAATCTTCTCACAATCAATAACTCTTCCCGATGAAACCGGTCTCTCTCTCTCTCCTACACGCACACAAACATCATAACAAAAACATCGTCACAAAAAATGTTGCTACCCGCTACACCCACCTAGTGAAACCATTGCCATCGAATCCACCTACTAACAAAAACACACACACACTCATCATAGATAACAAATCGAAAAGCTCAAAGTGGCATTTCATGTATAGATCTACATATTTTTGGGTTGCAAAACTGAGATCAACACACAAAGTGGGTTGACAGTAGTGGCAGTTCTAAGGTGGTAGGGGATTGGGGGTGATAGTTCGACGGTGCGACAATTATGGAAGAATACTAACATAAGAACACTAATGATATGAAAATTAGAACGATAAACAAGGGATTTGAAAAGATTGTGTTGGTTTTGGATTGTGTGTGCTAGGTTAGGTGTCGTTCGGTTTGGCTCGTGCTAGATTGTGCATTTGTTGGGTTTGGGTGTTGTTGGGTTCGATTGGTCTGGAAGGAAGTGAAACAATGGTGTCCGTATTGGATTATGCCTGCGTGTGTATTTGTTAGGTTGTGCGTTGCTAACTTCGATTGGTGCATGACTTATTTGGCATCATTTGTTTGTAATTGAGGGGCATTTGAGAATAAAATTTCAGAAACCTATCATAGGTAATGTTGTCAATTAAAAAACTTGAAACCATGTGTTTTACACGTCACTATTTTTTGTTATTATTGGTTGTCCAAATTTAACAGCCGGAGTGAATTGAAAAAAATTATTTAAATTTTCAGGACTTGTTTGGTATGTGAGTTTGAGAGGGTTTGAGAATATGAGTTGGGGAATAAACCCCCTTAAACTTATGTTTGATAAGTATAAAGTATAGAAATGATTTTAAACCCAGCCCGATCATGAAACCTTCATATTTGAGTTTCATGAAACCAAAGGGGAGGTGGGTTTGGGGGTTTAACATACAAATGATATTTATACCCCTATATACCTCATATATACAAATTGGTTAAGGGACAAAATAGTTATTTTTATATACAAATATATTATCATAATAATCATATATCCTTACTCATACCAAACATGAATATAGATGACATTGAATGCTGAATCTCATATTTGAATCTCATCTTTCGGTCAAACTCGGGTTTAGACAATTCAATCAAAACCCTTCTCAAAAAACATATCAAACAAGTCCCCAGGGGGACAATTTGTTGAAATTAAAATTAAGAACAGTTGATTGTAACATGATCCAAACTTTAAAGAGTTATTTTGTAATCCTTTTTTTTTACTGTTTGTGTGATGTACATTAGACCTAAAATAAGATAAACATAATGTGTTGTGGATATGATTATAGTAACTATAAGTAAACCAAACTTTAAGACAAGGGTAGAATAGAAATTTTAAAAATTAAAAATTTATTTTGGCAAATTTTAGAATGAGTTTTATTTATTTTTTCTAAAAATTAAGCATCAAATTAAGGTATTATTTAGTCAACAATGTTATAAACATTGTTTAACCAACATCGACATGACATATTAGTTGTCCTCCTTTTCTGATCCAATTTATTTTTTTGGTCATTTTGTGTTGTTCTAACTTCCTAGTTTTTGGATAATATAACATTATACTTTGGTTGAATTTAGTACTTGTGCTTAGATTAAAAAGGAAACTATAACATGGAATAAGGTGTCGTTGTCATATTTGTTGTTTACACTCAAAATAATCATTGCCTAGTTTTTATTTTTTTATTTTGAAAAAAAATTAGGGTTTAAGGTTTTTTTTTTAAATACAATATAAGATATGCTTTATGCAGATTTTAATAAAAAGTCAGCGTCTCATGAAGGTGATTTACAACATACTAGAACCTTCTTCGATTAAGGTGGCCACCCGTAGGATTTGGACATGTTTTATTATAGTGAAATTCACTGTCATATACATATTTTTCTATTTTTTTGAAGGATTTCTTAATCATTATTGTACGCAGTGATTTTCTGTATAATAAATGAATGGACAAATCTATTATGATGGGACACTTCAAAGAATCAGTAAGAAATTGACACGTGTCCTCAGTGTTAGAAGCATAGAAGTCCCGAAGACTGACGCCTGTCATCGGCATCTATCCCCTCAGAGCATTGTTATTGAGACATATGTCCTCGACATGAAAGGTCCCTCGGACCCATATGCGATGGACACGTGTCCTCGGCGCCATCTGCGAGTGACACATGTCCTCAACATACGTCACCTCGGGGTGTCTAGATTGCACACGTGTCCTCGACGTGACTGACTCCACCGAGGCTGTTACCAGACACGTCATCTCGGCTTAAAGATCTTAAGGCAGAGGTGGCAAAATGACGACTTGGAGTTAAACTTGGTCAATAATCATTGACATTTTTTCCCAAAGCAGTCAGAATGGTAGACGGGACAGATCCAGACCCAATGATGATGTTATACATGGCAAATAATACAGAAGTAAGAGTCGATAGACGAAGATGCCCTCACTCGTGCGCAGCCATTACAGTCAAGCATTGAATAAACTCTCAGAAGGATGATACATAGTTAATGCTTTGAAAGTCTAGGAGGAAGAGCATTAAGTGCTCGGGAGCTCGATCATTTAATGCCCGAACCTCTTCCATAAAAAATGGAAGGTACTCTGGCCAAGGACTGAGCACCGCTCATTGCCTTCCAAAGAGACCAATGAAGGGCTTCTTCTTATAAACTGAAAGCAAAGGCACAAAAAATAGATTCGAATAATAGAACAGTGTTTCTCCCTCCTATCTCTCATGTACTGATTTGATCGTCAGAGGGGTCAAGCCGAAAAATACACCGGCACCCTTCTAACCTTCTTTTTTTGAGTGCTAGAATTCATTTCGACACGTCGAAATTGCGTGGATAACTGAAAAAATAATTTATCACCACTCCTTACGATCTTTCACACTTTTTATTGCCTCGGGATCATTGACTTTTAGGTAAATCTTGTGTTCACTAAAGGAGAGATTTGTCAATTTCTTTTATTGTACGAAAATCATTATGCACAGTTTAACGCCGTCTATGAGAAAAAATCGATTTTTCTTGAGACAATGACTATGGTGAACACTCATTTAAAAAGAAAGGGTCCTTAATAAAGGAATATCAATGAATTGGCGCTCCTTCCGTATTAAGAATGAAGGATCGTGTTAAAAGTGTCAACAAAGAACTCTCCATCCATTCCAGAGAAAATTTTCGTCAAACTGAATTGAGTGTGGGGGGCGATAAAGACTGTCCCTCAGTTTGTCAACTTGTCGATCTTATCGAAGAACGACTGGGAGACCGATTACAACAAATATAGGAAAATAACTTGAACGTCCTTAACTGACTAGACGACTTTGAGTTTTTTGCTGGAGGATCTCGAACATTACAACTGTCCAAGGGGCCTCCGTCAGGAGAAAATATTCATTACAATGGTGATACCACGTGGCAAAGTGATGTGATATCACCAACTAATAATATTAAAACAAATACGTACATGGACCTCACAAAAATCAATAACTAACCTGTCATATAAGCAAATAACTTCTCACACTCATGCCATGTAAGTTCAAGTGGGGTTCACTTTTTTCATTTGTGATTTCATTATTGGTTGGTGATACCATGTCATCAATGGTGACATGGTATTACCGTTGCATTCAATATTTACTTCTCCTTCAGGGAAGTGGCACTCGACGACTTGAAGAACTGCCTTAGTGGCGAAGTAGGGTGCTCTAAGACTTCAAAGCCCCCGAGGGCCAATGGACAAGACCCGGAGGTCCAAGCCAAGAAGACAAAGCCTTTGGCTAGGAACAACCTCCGTCGGAGATTATCTGGGCGAAGGGGCGCGGATGAGTCTGAGGAAGGGTCGACCCTCTCCGTGAAGAACAAAGAAGCTGGGGGACATGCTGCCCGACGCCAAAGGGAAGAAGGAAGGAACCATGAGAATGGGGGAGACCTCAGAGCTAAGTTGAATTCTATGAGGATGGACAAGTCCACCCCCTACGACGACATGGACGACGAAGATTTTCTGTCTCCCTTCACCAAAAACATCATGGAGATGGAGATAGCAAAAAAGTTTGTGGTGTCACAATTCAAAGTTTACGATGGACATTTTGACTCGGAGGCTCATATTCGATAGTACAACCAAATGATATCTCTATATCACTTGGATCACAGGTGGTTGTGCCGGTTGTTCTCAATGAGCCTAGGCGACACGACCATGAAGTGGTTCGAGACGCTTCCACTAAATGGCATAGGGTCCTAGAGGGAGCCGATCAGACAGTTCTCCGCAAGGTTCATTATGGCGAGCAAGCGCCCCAAGGATGTTGGATCGTTGCTGACCCTCCGACGGAAGGAAGGCGAAATACTTCGCCAGTATGCCACACGCTACTGGGAGGAAGTGAATGAGGTGGAAGGATGCTCCGAGGTTATAGCAGCAACCTATTTTAGACTTGGCTTCTCCAAGCATACAAATCCTTAACAAAAAAAGACGCTAGTGGACATGAGCGAGCCGATGGCCCGAATCAACAAGTATTCCAGGATAGAAGATGAGCTAATGAGGAGTAAAGGTAAAAAATTGGCCCCAAAGAAAAAAGGGAAGGAGAAAGAAGGAAACCCTCCTAGGAAAAGATTGATCCTAGCGTCAAGGAACTCCTTCAAAAGGACTCACACAGTATTCAAAGAGCCGATCTACAAGTTGCTGCCTAAAATCAAGAAGGAACTCTTTTTAAGTGGCCACCAAAGATGCAGGGTGATCCTTCCACCAGAAATTAGAATGCGAGGTGTTCGTACCACAAGGATGTTGGGCACCTCACAGAAGATTGTCGGGTTTATAAATCCTTCCTAGAAAAGTTGGTCTATGAGGGGCACCTCAAAGAGTTCATTAAAGAGGATCCGTTAAGGGAGGCATGCACTGCCGAGGACCATGCCACTGTCCGAGGTAAAGTCATTGGCGTCATCCACGTGTGCCCCTGGAACGGCTGAAATCTAACACTCTTAGGTCCGACCTCAAGAGGAAAGCCTTTGCCCAGAAGGTGGAAGACAAAGATGGGGGCCAGGCAAGTAAGAGACCCCGAATGGATCAAGAAAGTATCACTTTCTCCTATACCGACCTGGCAGGTGTGGTCTTTCCCCGCAAGGATGCGTTGATCATAACTTTGCAGATTGGTGGATTGGACGTCAATAGGGTACTGATGGACTCGGGGTGCTCCTCGGAGGTGATGTACTTTGACATGTTGAAGCGGATAGACCTTAGTTCCAAGGATCTTACCAAGGTCAAGACACCCCTTGTCGGGTTCAATGGATCATTTGCCCTACCTTTAGGGAAGATTACTTTTCCAAAAGACCAACATTTCGATCAGATACAAAAGTAATCTCACGTTCTTGGTCCAAAATCTGGGTCAACTGTTGTAAAAACCAATTCTAATTTGCCTCATTTTCATAATCAACTACAACAAAAGTTAATGGGTATAAACCTACAAAAAATATATATATATCAATCAACACAATAGACAACAATCAATTACAACAAAACATATAATGTGACATTAAAACTATGGCATCGATTTTTTTAAATAAAATACCTTGATTGCCATCTTTGTCAGTTTTTGAAATGGTGCTACTTGTATACCTGCCTTTCAGAAATGTTCCATTAATGAATAGTAGAGGACGACCATAATTAAAGCCATCGATATAAGCCTTAAATGAAATGAATAATCTTTGGAACCGGTTAGTCTCCTCATCACAATTTAAAATAATGTGACTACCAGGATTGTTTGTAATTGCAGCATCGACATACCACCGTATCTGCTGGTACGACAAGGAGTGATTCCCAAATAGCTTTTCTCAACTCCCATCCATGCTCGGTCATATGAAATTGTAAGGTCATAATCAGAAAAAAAATCACTAATAACTTCAGTCGGACAAGTAATACATTTTTCACGAACGTGATTAACAATAAAATTAGAACTCATCATCTTGTTATCTGTTATACGTCGCGCTTCCTCACATGTGTTTTCATTGTGTAATTTCCTTATATAGAAAAAATCATTCACCTTTTGAACAGTTGTATTAGCCTTCCATTCACAGCCCATGGAATCACACTCAACCACAACCCTAATTTTATAATTCTTAACATAGTTAAATTTGAAACCACGCTTAACTGAGTATTTGCCGAGAGCAGTATGAAATTGCAACACACCACCTTCAAACTTTTGGCCTAACGTGTTGTATTTCATTAATCCACCTAGAAGTTAGAAGAACTTTCTCGTAATGTTGACTATAATGAGGCAACAAATCTTCTTTCAAATCAAAATCATCATCCTGATTATGCACGTCTTTAAGTAATTATTGTGAACATTAATGTGTGACTCATCATTAAGGAGATATATCCTCACAACAACATGACTGACGTTAAGAGAATGTAACATTTCAAACATATTCTTCATGTCTTCATCATTTTTCAAAATACAATTTGGGAGGTCAGGAATTAAATATGACAAACCTACTGGCAAATTCTATAACAACTCCCATATATTATACACTCGACTTACGAAATTTTCAAACAGTGAAGACCTAGAAATTCGGATCATTGACGACTCGTTACCAAATCGACATAAAACAAAATCGTATTCTCCATTGAAATTCCTAGAAAAAGTAAATTTCAAAAAATCATAACAATATAACAAGAGATACAATGAAACTATGCAACAACACCCCCAACAAGAAACACACTCCCAAAATTACAACTCATATACACATTCATAAACAAAACCCATGCAAAAAAAAAAAAACACCAAAACACCCTATTGTATTAAAGGTGAAAACAACGATTCCTCATTACCATTTAAATTAAATTCAACTAAAAAATATGATCAAAAATATAAAAAACTATCGAGGACATACCTGATGTTCTTTATCTCTTACAGCAACACAGATACTTTGAGATATCCCTACATCAACAATCGTTTGAATATTTTGCTATTGTCTTTTCTAATTGAAAAACATGAAAATCAAACAGGAATCGATTATGGGTACTGATGAGAGATCAAAAGTTGTTTACGACATGAATAACAAAGTAACTGTTGACTTGATCCGAAATGTGTACATCCAAGTGTAGGCGGTCAAGTTGTAGTAATAATCCGGTTTGAGTCCGGAGTCGAATCCACAGGGAACCAGTAGTTTTGGTGTTCTAAAGTAATCAGTGAAAGAAACCAATTGATTGTAACTTTTGAGTTTTTAGGGTTGTGAGATATGGGTGAATTCCTTGAACAGAATATTAAGTTCATTTTCAAAGAATTTTTTAGACAAAATATAAGATTGATTCAAATGGCAGAGAAATCACTCTTTAGTTCGAGAATCGGGACATGTGGTTAATTATCCGAAATCTTATATTTTTGCTTGATGACTCAATTAACTCCCGTGTCAACGGCGAGTCAATCGGAAGATAGAAATGACATATTAAGGTCATAGTTCTAAGGTTTTACCAGAAGTTTACAAGAATCATTTGCACCGAGAGTTGTCGCGCGTACAAACAAACAAGTAATTCTTCATGACATTCAACCATGGCTTTAATAGTTCATCCTTTTAACTGAAGTTTGGTAAAAGGGGATGATTAAAGGGTAGTCATGAAGATCTAGTCGAGATACTTGCCTTGAAACGAAGAATCTTGCTATGCAGGAGTCATCCGTGTCATAGGAAGACTATCGATTATACAAAGTACTTTAGCTTTGCTAGATGCAATCAATCATCCAAAAGCAAGGGAATATGAACATTAAGAATTAGAACAAAGCATCGTATGATATCCGGATAATCAACACATGTCCTTTACCTCTTACTAAAGAGTGAATGAGAAACTACTCACTCTTCATAGCTTTGATAAAACTAGAAAAGTGAGTGATGCTCATCCCTCTAAGTAGAGGATCTCGCAAAGCAAACGTATAATTAACAAAGAGCTAATCTTCAATGAAGAACGGGTGAATCACGTTCCACCCTTCACGGCTTTGGTAAGGCTCTAGAAAAGTGGAAGAGTTTCACTCCTCTAAGCAAGAAGGGAGCGCAAATAATGAAAGTGCAAGACATAAGTAAAAACATGTATATAAGAAAATAAATATAAAGACTAGAAGTAAATAAAGACATAAATGTAAAGACTAAATGTAAATCAAGAACATAAATGTAAAGACTTAAATATAAATCATCAAGAACATAAATGTAAAGACTTAAAGTAAATAAAAGAATTACAATTCTTAGGTAAATGTAAATGTGAACATTAACGTAAAGGAAATGAGTGAGAATCTAAACTCCCCACTTCTTCTAACAAAAAGAAAGACTAAGACAAGAATTGAGATGGATGAAATGAAGTGCTAAGTGATGAATCTCTCAAATGGTTTCACCCATGAGTCCTCCATTTCTCCACAAAACTAAGTGTATTTATAGGCAAGGAGAAGGCAGGAAGGGGGTAAAGGAATAGAGTTGGGCGTCAAAGTCAAAGTGAAATGCCAACCACTCTGCAGGCAGTCTGTCCACACCGTTTGAACGGTTTGGGCGTTTGAACGGTCCCTTTGTCTTTGCTCTCTGCCGTTCAAACGTCAGAAGGATGCAATCCATGTCAGTTATGTCAGTCCACACGTGGTTTCTGTCCAAAATCTTCCTTCAAGTCTTCAAGTAAATCTTTCCTCCAGGTCCTTGCTGAATCTAAGCTGATCTGTCCAATAATTCCTGGGGCGTTCAAACGGTGGCCACCGTTCGAACGTGGCACTCAAGTGCTTGGGTCTTCTGACTGCAAATCTGCAAGTCTGCAACACGCCATGTCTTTAGTCAGTCTAATCTTGTCCTTGCTCCAGTAAGCGTTCGAACGTAGTTCTTGAATCTCCAGGGTCTTGGATTTTTCCTGCAACACAGATAGCAGTTTTCTGGCCTGTTCACCATGACCGTTCGAACGGTGTTTGACGTTCGAACGTTTCTTCCTTATTCCAAGCTTCTACAACTAGTTCCATAAAATGCTGTGATTATCACCAAGGGCTGCTTTTTGGTGCTTTTGGACCCTTGTTCACTTTAAGACCTGAAACATCATCCTTTAAGCTCCACCAAAGCATAATTAGTCCAAAACAATGCATAAGAATATGCTATTTTGTGTGTTAATCAACCGTCGAATAAAAAGAGTTGTGTTTGCAGAATTTTCTATCGTTGAAATGAAATAGAAAGATGTAATTCAAAATTCAAAAGTGGTGTCTTAAAAAAATAAGAAACTGAATCCCATAATTAATTAATTAAATTATTTTTCATAAACAAAGAAAAAAAACTTTTACGTAAATGAAAATATCTAAAAAAAAGTCAAAATGTATCTATTCACAAAATATTTATACAAAAAAATATTATACACATAAGATATATATTAAAAAAGAGCAATGCTGCATGTACTTAAAAACTAGACTTAAAAATTAGACTTGATAATCTCAACTATTGATTTCACTGTAGGTCCCATCATTCATTGAGACTTATTACCTATTCAATAATTAAGATTATCAAGTCAATTTTTTAAGTCTAGTTTTTAAGTACATCTAGCATTACTCATTAAAAAAATTTCTAACAAAAAAGTAATGAATAGTATACATTTTCACAATTTCCCCTTTTTTGAACAGAATCTAGGACCTAGCTCGATGGGCAGCCCTTTGAGGACATGGTTCTCCGGTCACTCAATAGCCCACCATGGAAGTTGGCCCGGTCCGACCCGTTTCCGAAACCTTGCTTTGCCCTAACGAAATAAAGCATGGGTACAAAAACCCTAGCCTGCCTCTCCCCCTCCCTCTCTCTCTCTCTCTCTCTGGTGTCAGCAGGCGCGGCGTGGAGCAGCAGCAGCAATGGTACTTTCGCCGATGAGCCCTACCACGCCTTCACCATTTCTTTCTCTAGCTCTCATTCGATCTTAAACTGTTGTTTGGTAATTTTCATATGATAGGGTATCGATCTGGTCGCCGGAGGTAAGGTCAAGAAGACGAAACGAACTGCTCCCAAATCTGATGATATTTACCTCAAGCTCCTTGTCAAGGTCTTTCCCACCTCCATTTCTTTCTCTTCCCACATCTATGTACATCTGTTTTTTTTTGGTTTGTATGTTTAGTCGTCTGTATACTCGGCAGTGATTTGAAGATTGTGATGTTTGTTTGTGTGATCAGTTGTACCGGTTTCTCGTTCGGAGAACTGGAGGAAGCAAGTTCAATGCTGTGATATTGAAGCGGCTCTTCATGAGCAAGATCAACAAGCCGGCACTCTCCCTCTCCCGCTTGATTCGTTTCATGCAGGCTAAGGTAACCTGTTCTCTCTGTGTATGTGGGTGTGTATATATATACACACACATATAATTTATTTGTTTAGAAAAGAGAACAATAGAAAATAGTACCAGAGGAATGCAGCAATATCTCTATTGTGTGGTGTTTTCAATATTTAAAAAATCGGAGAATCTCATCGAAAGTAAACTTGAGCAGTTGTAATGGGGAAATTAGTTGATTATTGATCTCTTTGGTTGCATAAGTGATGAAAATCGCTTTTTTTATCTAGATGTGGGAGGGACTCCAGGAAAAAGGAATTGGCATCTATATTTAAAAATATTTGCTTAGTTTACAATGAATTAAGACTTCTTATTTTAGCCTTTGTGTCCGGTAATGCAGTTTGAATTGATTTGTAAGTTCATTGTAAAACAGGAGGGCAAGATTGCGGTTGTTGTTGGGACAGTCACAGATGATATTCGAGTCTATGAAGTTCCCGCTCTGAAGGTCACAGCTCTAAGGTTCACGGAGAGAGCAAGGGCCAGGATTGAGAAGGCTGGTGGAGAATGCTTGACTTTTGATCAGCTGGCTCTTAGAGCTCCTCTTGGTCAGAACACGGTATGCATTTTTTAATCACGGCTGCATTATGCCATTTACTCAATATATCGTAAAATTTCATGGGCTTTTGATGAATTTGTTCAGCTGAATCATTGAACTCCAGGAGTAAACTAAGTCGTCATTTTTTTTTCTTCTCAAGATATTGTGTTCATTGCATTCTTGTAGCTGGCCTCGTGTGGTAACACAATTGTTGATAGATGAAAATTTGTTGTAACAGATCATTGTTCGGCATACTATTCTTTTTGGCTCAAGCTGTTGTTTAAGCATGTCACGGTTTTTAGAATAATTATCAAATTGCATTCATATATCAAGTGTGGATTTGATAATTCTTTGTTTGGTTATTGTTAAGAAGAAAAAACTTTTATTGATTTGTATCCTGGAAATCAAAATGAGGAACAAGTAGAATCTGTTTCCAATTTAAAAAAGAGTTCCAAATATTATTTTCTTCATGTCTATTGTTCAATAATGATGCTTATATAAGCTGCTATATTGGTATGCACGGTTTCAGTTATTTATCTTGGAAATATTTTATGTTTCACTTTAATTGTAATTTTACTCAATAGTCTAATGCTGAAGGGTTAATTTTACACGCACTGCATTAACAACATTCTTTTTTCACATAATCTTCAATAAAACCCTGCAAATGTTTTTTCCCTGTTGTTCTGTGATTGTTTGGAAGAATAGTTGTAGCCTGTCTTAGTTGCCAAAAATAGTTCAGATATGAGATTAGGTGATGTATGAGTTGCAGCTTTGCAGGTGTCTGTCATGCATTTTCTTAGTGTAAATAGGAAACCTGGCTGTGGTAGAATATCAGTAAATATTGCATATCATATGGAACATGATGTGTCTTAAATTAGTTTGCATGGTTTATGTCTTGTTTTCTGTAAATCAAATAGTTATAATGGGAGCTGTGAGTATGCTATTTATTTCATCCTTGGTTTACTATGTTGTGTGTAGTATCAGAGCAAGGATTTTATATCCTTCATTTAATATTTTTTCTTCTTAGGCTTCACATGGTTTTCTGTTTTCGTAACCTTTCTCCAGCAGAACTGTGCTTGAGCAATACAAATGCTTGTGAAATTTCCTAATTCATTTACTTTTTTACCAAAGTACTCTTGGCCACTGTAGGAGTCGTTTTGATTAGTATTCTTGTCACCAGATGGGCTGATCACCACTCGGAATTCTTTTGTTGTGTCCAATATGGATTATAATGTTGATTATTTTTGTAGTACTGAAGAATTATTTTCTCTAATATAGGCGTTATTGGAGTAGTAGTGTGAGGAAATTGGTTAAGTCATGCCGATCTATCTGGCCTTGTGTTGCAGGTGCTGCTTAGAGGTCCGAAGAATGCTCGTGAAGCAGTGAAGCACTTTGGTAAGGCTCCTGGTGTGCCCCACAGCCACACTAAGCCGTATGTGCGATCAAAGGGAAGGAAATTTGAGAGGGCTAGGGGAAGAAGAAACAGCAGAGGCTTCAGGGTTTGAGTTGTCAATGATGCTTAGGAGGCAGACGGATCCTCTAAACTCTTTGTTCAAGCTTTTCTCTATCTGTTTGTTATTATCCCATGCCATTTTTCTTTTTGATCTTTCATTCCTTTGGTTTGACATTATGGTCAGTTTTTTAGCAGCATTTTCGCCCTCTGGATAATTTGGTCTGTCAGAGCTTGAAATTACATGAATGCATACATTCGAATTTTGAATGTGCTCTGGTTCCATTTTTTGAACTTGATACTGTTGCCCCAATTAAGTAATGTGCCTAAAATATGACATGTATTTGAGATGTGTTGATGTTGGATTATAAGACAGATTGGGCTTGTGCTCCTTAGACTGAAATTTCCCATTTTGCTTCATGGAATAGTCCTCCACATATTGCCCCTCTCGATGATTATATCTGTAGATGGTTTTGGACAGGTTGCCAAAATTAGTATGATGCTAGGGACTCCTATCTCGCATGTCTGGCTAAAAAGGATTTGACTACGGCACCAAATCAAAAGTGGATATTGGCTAATTTACAATTTTTTGGAAGTTATACCTTATTTGAAGTTACAAAAAAAAAGGTATCTTTTGGAACCTTGGTCGAGGTGGTTGGGAGGATCACCTACAGAAATGGAGCATACTGTCTCACACACCTACTAACTCAATCCCCCC